>JAHRHZ010000156.1:511881-547700 GCA_024137785.1 Ginglymostoma cirratum | reverse complement strand
AGGAGCAGGAAAACTTGATGATTCGGGCCTAGACCCTTCATCAGAAAATGAAGGGTCTGATTTTCTGATGAAGGGTCTACGCCCGAAACGTCAAGTTTTCCTGCTCCTATGATGCTGCTTGGCCTGCTGTGTTCATCCAGCCCCACGCCTTGTTATCTCGGATTCTCCAGCATCTGCAGTACCTTTTATCCCGGACTATAACCTGGTGTTGTGTGACTTCTGAATTTGTCTATCCCGGTCTAACACCGGCACCTCCACATATGGTTCTTCATTGTAAACCAACCAGTCAATCTTTGTGTCATTCTTAAACTTACTTATGGTGCCATAGAGTCACACAGCATGGAATCAGACCCTTCGGTCCAACTAGTCCATGCCAGCCATGTTCCCAAATTAAATCTCTTCCTGTATTTGCCCTTTTCCCGCCAAACCTTTCCTATTCATGTACTTATCCAAATGTCTTTTAAATGTTGTAACTGTACCCGCATCCACCACTTCGTCTGACAGTTTATTCCACACACTAACCACTTTATGTGTAAAAAAGTTGCCCCTCATGTTCTTTTTAAATCTTCGCCTCTCACCTTAAAAATGCAACTCCTAATTTTGAACTCCCCCACCTTGGGGAAAAAAGACCTTTGCTGTTCATCATATCTATGCCCTTCATGATTTTATACACCTCTGTAAGGTCACTCCTTAACCTCCAATGACCCCAGTGGAAAATGTCCCAGGGTACCGGCCTATTTTGGTAACTCAAACCTTCCATTCATGGCAACATCCTGATAAATCTTTTCTGAACCCTCTCCCGTTTAACAATACTCATCTATATCATTTATGAATGTCATAAACAATAAGGGACACAGCACTGATCTCTGTGATACACCACTGCACACCAGGCTCCAGTCCATACAAACAGCCTTCTACCACCACTCTGTATCCTGTCACTGAGCCAATTTTGGATCCAACTTGCCAAGTTACAGTCTACCATTTGGGAACTTGTGAAAGGCCTTACTGACATCTATATAAACTCCATCAACTCCCCTACCTTCTTCAATACTCTTGATCACTTCCTCAAAGTTCAATCAGATTTGTTTGGCATAACCTCCCCCTGATAAAGCCATACTAACGATAAACTTTGCCTCTCTGAATGGAAATGAATCTTCTCTGATTTGATCTTATCTTTCTCACATCATTATTATTTGCAGAATAATTTAGATATTTCCTATTTACATAAAAGCCATGAGATGAACAGTTTTTTTTCAAGCCTTGGACTTGTTTTAAGACAAAAACTTGTCAAAACGAAATCAACATGTTCCAGTTACAATTTGAAATTCAACTTGGAACCAATTCTACATTTACACAAAGCCTCTATTCTACAGAATAAAAGCTGTTTTGTAAGGTCCCACTGTGAAGACCGATGACCAGACTCCTCTGTCTTCTCCTTACCACAGGTTTGCCGCAGTCACATTCCTCGTCTTTCTCTAAGAAAAAGTTGCCACACTCACGGCCTGCAACCAGCTGGTCAAGATTTGGTAAGTTGTACAGACACATCCCGAGACCACGGCTGATGCCGTTCACCAAGTCCTGTCGGCTGCAACTGCTGAAGGCTGTTGACACAACTAAACTGAAAACAAAAATGCACAAGAGTGTCAAAGAGGGATAAGGAAAACATGAAAGCCAGAAAAGACAAAATTACAGGTGGAAAAGTGGAACCAAGCAAACTCGTTTTTAAAATATTCATTCATAGGATGTGGGTATTGTTAGCTGGTTTGGCCAGCATTTATGCCCACCCATGATGGCCCACGGGGCAGTGTAGAATCTGTCGCATTTTGGTGGGTATAGAGTCACATGTCACATGCCAGGTAAAGACAGTAATTTCCTTCTCTAAAGGTATTTGTGAACCAGATAGGGTTTTCCAACGATCGATGGTTTCATGGTTACTGTTAGATTAACATTTATGTCAATGTTATTATTCAGATTGCATGATCTATTAAAGCAGGATTCTGACTGATGTCCCTAGAACATTAACTGGAGTTCTGGATTGCTAGTGTGGGGACATTATCAAAATTCCACTGCCTCCCCCTCATTACTTGAGGAAGTTACATGAGCAATGGATCAAGGGGAACAAGTGCCCTTAGTATTCTTGATAAGGTGCCACATCAAAAGTTATTATGGAAAAGAGAGGCTCATGATGTAAGGGGTAGCATATTGTCATAGATAAGAGGTTGTTTGGCTGCCAGGAAACAGAGTTGTCATAAATAGGCCTTTTCTTGATTAGAAGATGTAATTAATGGCTTGTTGCTAATCTTATTGATCAATGCTGGCCTTCAACTCTTTATAGTCTATATAAATGATTTAGATAAAGGATGGACACAATGGTTGCCCAATTGGCTAAGGAAATGTGAATAGGTAAGAAAGTAAGTTACGAAAAGGACCTAAGGAGGCTACAAAGAGATGTAGGTAGGTCAGATGAGTGCGCCAAGTTCTGGCAAATTGAGTCATTTGTTTTGATCTGATTTATTGTTGTCACATGTACCCAAGTAGAGTGAAAAGTTTTGTTTTGTGAGCAGTAAAGGCAGATCATAGCAAACAAGGACATACAGATCATAGTGTGCTTAGACAGAGTGAGACTTACAAGGTTACGATTGCACAGGAGGTGCACAAAAGCATTGTCAACATTAGACTTGAAATTAGAGAGGTCCATTCAGCAGTCTGATAACAGCAAGGAAGAAGCTGTTCTTGAACCTGTTGGTGCATGTGTTTAAGCTTCTGTATCTCTTACCTGAAGAAACAGGTTGGAACAGAGTATTACTGGGATGAGAGGTGTCTTTGATGATGTTGGCAGCATTTCTGTGGCCACAGTAAGTATAAATAGAGTCTATGGATAGGAGGTTGCTTTCCGCGATGGCCTAGGCTGTGCATACAACTGTCTCCGCCCACCGCCAATGCCGCTCTGCCCACCGCTGATGCTGCTCCGCCCACCACCCCTACAGCTAGCAACTCTACAGTTAACACCAGCCCTGGGCCCTGCCGGGTTTTCACCATCCCCACAGACCTCCCCTTCACTGAGGACGAATGGTCAGTCCTCAGTGAAAGGCTCACCTTTATCCCCCTCCACCCAAACATCAATGAATACTGCTCACACCTGGACGTTGAACAGTTTTTCTGCTGCCTCTGCCTCTGCGCTTATTTCTTTAATTGCGAGTCTAACCCCCCCCCCCCTCTACAGACCACATCTCCAGCCTCCAACACATCCCATCCTCCTGGACACCACCCCAAGGCCTGACCCTCCCTTGACCTCTTCATCTCTAACTGCTGTCGCGACATCGATTGCCTCAACCTCTCCACTCCTCTCACTCACTCCAACCTCTCCCCCACAAAACGTGCAGCCCTCCGCTCCCTCTGCTCCTACCCTAACCTCACTACAAAACCCGCGGACAAGGGAGGCACAGTTGTGGTATGGCGCACCGACCTCTTCATCGCCGAGGCCAGACGCCAACTCTCTGTCACCTCCTCCTACCGCCCCCTTGATCGTGGTCCCACCCCTGACCACCAAAACATCATCTCCCAGACCATCCATTACCTCTTCACCAGGTGACCTCCCACCCACAGCCTCCAACCTCATTGTTCATCAACCCTGCACCGCCCATTTCTATCTCCTTCCCAAAATCCACAAACCCGATTGCCCGGGTTGACTCATTGTCTCTGCCTGCTCCTGCCCCACTGAACTTATCTCCACTTACCTCGACTCTATTTTCTCCCCCCTGTTGCAGGAACTCCCCACCTACATCTGGAGCACCACCCACACCCTCCACCTCCTCCAAAATTTTCGATTCCCTGGCCCTCATCACCTCATCTTCACCATGGACATCCAGTCCCTATACACATGCATTCCCCATGCAGATTGCCTCAAAGCCCTCCACTTCTTCCTCGCCCACAGGCCCAACCAATTCCCTTCCACCGACACCCTTATCCGCCTAACCAAACTTGTCCTTACCCTTAACAACTTCTCCTTCAACTCCTCCCACTTCCTACAGATGAAAGGAGTGGCCATGAGTACCTGCATGGGCCCAACCTATGCCTGCCTCTTTGTAGGATATGTGGAACAGTCCCTCTTCCACAGCTACACTGGCACTATCCCCCACCTCTTCCTCCGTTATATCGATGACTGTATCGGTGCCATCTTGTGCTCCCAACAGTTCATTCACTTTACTAACACCTTCCACCCCAACCTTAAGTTCACTTGTACCACCTTTGATACCTCTCTCTCCTTTCTTGATCTCTCTGTCTCCATCTCTGGTAACCACCTGGAATTTATTTCAAGCCCACCGACTTCCACAGCTACCTAGACTACACCTCCTCTCACCCACCATCCTGCAAGGATGCGATGCCCTATTCCCAATTCCTCCACCGCATCTGCTCCCAAGATGAGGCGTTCCACTCCTGGACATCCCAGATGACCTTGTTTTCCAAAGAACGCAATTTCCCCCTGAAAACGCCCTCAACTGCATCTCTTGCGTTCCTAGCACCTCAACCCTTCAAAATCTCCCCACCCCCGACCTCATCCCAAAACCAGCACCCCCTGTCTTCCCCACCTCCTTGCCCTGTCTATCTTCTCTCCCACCTATCCATCCCTCCCTCCTCACTGACCAACCTCCATACCAACTCCCTACCTACACTTACCTTTACTAGCTTCATCCCTGCCTCCCTGACCTGTCCATCTTCACTCCACCTATCTGAAAGATTGGTGAGATGTAAGATGCACAATGCTTGGGTTTTGTCATGTTTGAATCGCAAAAGGGTAGTATCCAAGTTCAACAAGTAAATACGCATGATTTGATAGAGGTTTTCAAAATAATGAGCAAGTGGATAGAGCAGAGAGGGAGGAGTTGTAGTTGTTCATAGAAAGAAAAACAAAAGCACATAGATTTAGAGTGATGTGCAAAGGAAGCAAGTGAGATGTGAACTAAAACTTGAGCCCAGGCTTCCCAGTTCAGATGGAGAGAGACTACAAGAGCCTCTGAAGTGTGGTGACCCTCCAGGTTAAACATTGTCTGTCGGTCTCATGAGACAAATGCCATGTTATCTGGTAAGACGGTGGTGACTTTACCTATTTTTACCCAATATTTGACAGTCCTAGGGGTTGAAGCGGCAGTGAAAGAATGGCTTATACTTTCAAGTCAAGATGCTGAGTGGCTTGGCAGGGAACATGTAGGTGGTTGGTTTCCTATATAGCTGTTATATATTTTCATGTCCTTCTCGATGTTAGTGATCACGGGATTGGAAAGTGCTGTCTGAGGAACCTTGGTGAATTTCTGCAGTATATCTTGTAGATAATACACACTGCTGCTACTCAGCATCAGTGGTGGAGGGAGTAGACGTTTGTGGATGTGGTGCCAATTTAGTGTGCTTTTATGTCCCTGATTGTGTCAAGCTTCTTGAGTGTTGTTGTTGGAGCTGCATTCATCTCAGTTCTTACTTGTGCTTTGTAGATGACAGACAGGCTTTGCACAATCAAGAGGTGAGCTATCCACTGCTGCATGTCTAACCTCTGGCCGGCTCTTGCAGTCATTGTATTCATTTGGCTATTCCAGCTCAGTTTCTGGTCAATGATAACCCCTTGGATGTTGATGGCGGTGTTTCACTGATGGCAATGCCATTGAATATGAAGAGATGATGGGTAGATTCTCTCAGGTTGGAGATGATCATTGCCTGCCATTTGAGTGGCACAAATGTTACTTGCCATTTTATGTCCCAAGCCCCAAAATTGTCCTAGGTGGACAACATGCACTTTTAAAGACCCTTTGAGGATTTTACCAATGACTGAGGGCAGAGTAATGGGGCTGTAAACATCTGGGTTTCCTTTACTGTTCTCTCCTTATTTACATCCTAATGTATTTTCTGTGCTTCTAACCTCCTCTTATTTCTTCCTTCACGTTAATCCTTACTCCTAAATATTACAGTCAGATTGAAATCACCCAACAGCTTTTCACAATGTTTGAATGTATTTCTCACCCCATTGCTGGTTCCATGATGCAGTAGCCGGCGACCTTGTCTGCACATTTACAATTCCGTGATGGATCATCATGCGTCATCTGAAAATTGTGTCCCATTTCATGTGCAACGGTTGAAGAAGCAACCAAGTGGCTGGGCCGGTTGTCCTGAGAGGAAAGAGGAAAAATGAAGACTGTAAAGATTTTATTAGCTTCAAGGAAAAGGTCATAAAGTTTCCCAAAACATGATTAGCCTGAGGATTGGAATATTTTTAGAATTCTACAAATGAAGACCAATAAATTAAGCCAGGAAAATATAATGCGGTTAAGCGAGGAAGAAATTTACAAAACAGACTGAAAATGTGTAAAATGGAAGAAATGGGCAAAGTGGCCTTTGATAAAAGCGGGGAAAAGGGATTATAATGGGAAAAAGAGGAAACAATAGAAATATTTTCTGTGTGTCATCATGGAGTTAAATTCTAAAATCCTATAATAAATAATGCAGAATCTAGGGAGTGGTGGAAACAAAGCACTTGCCTTTGCACCGTTGGAAGTTGGACCCATCTTTAAAGTTGTGTCAGTATTGTGTTCAGTCAACCTGCATCCACCTATCGCCACCCCACCTACCTTTCCCCAGCCCCACCCATCCTCCCTCCCGCCTATTTGACCTGACATAACCAGTTCATCTTCTCTCCCACCTATCCATCCCACCCATCCCACTGACCAGTCCCCACCACTCCCTACCTGCACTCACCTATTACCATCCCATCTACCTTCCGCAGCCCCACCCCTCCTCCCTCTATTTATTTTCCAGCTCCCTTCCCACTCCCCAGTTTAGAAGAAGGGTCCCAAACCAAAATGTCAACTTTCCAGCTCCTCTAATGCAGCCTGACTTGCTGTGTTCCTCCAGTTCAACACTGTGTTCACAGTGAACTATCTTCAGTCAATATTCTCTGTTTTGTATTTCTTGTGTTGCATGAAACCTCAGTGAACAATGTTACAATAAACCAAAGATTTGTTGGGTGCCATGCTACTCGATCAGGAATGCAATGCTTTTGAAAATAAGAAGTTTTGTACAAGAATGGAAATCTAACCTTCATATTGATATACACTTGGGGACATTAGTCTACCTGGCATCATGTGTAACTGCTCATGGTTATTGGCCAAGAGGGTTTAGACAGACGATTGACTTGGCAGAGATGTCCAGACCACAATATAATAAATATCAATACGGAGGATTGGGGAAAGAAGAAGAGTGAGAAAACAGGGGAAATAAGTGGTAACTTCTTAGGAGATCCCATATACACTGATTATAACAAGGTCAGTCAAGTGGACCTCATAGAATATGGGAGATAATAGGAACTGCAGATGCTGGAGAATCTGAGATAACAAGGTGTGGGGCTGGATAAACACAGCAGGCCAAGCAGCATCATAGGAGCAGGAAAGCTTGACGTTTCGGGCGAGACCCTTCATCAGAAATGGGGGATGGGAAGAGGGTTCTGAAATAAATAGGGAGAGAGGAGGAGGCAGATAGAAGATGGATAGAGGAGACGATAGGTGGAGAGGAGACAGACAAGTCAAAGAGGCGGGGATGGAACCAGTAAAGATGAGTGTAAGTGGGGAGGTAGGGAGGAGGTAGGTCAGTCCAGGGAGGACGGACAGGTCAAGGGGGCGGGATGAGGTTAGTAGGTAGGAGATGGGGGTGGGGCTTGAGGTGGGAGGAGGGGATAGGTGAGAGGAAGAACAGGTTAGGGAGGCGGGGACGAGCTGGGCCGGTTTGGGATGCGGTTGGGGGAGGGGAGATTTTGAAGCTTATGAAATCCACATTGATACCATTGGGCTGCAGGGTTCCCAAGCTGAATACAATTTGCTGTTCCTGCAGCCTTCAGGTGGCATCATTGTGGCAGTGCAGGAGGCCCAGGATGGACATGTTGTCTGAGGAATGGGACGGGAGTTGAAATGGTTCGCGACTGGGTTGTTTGTTGTGAACTGAGCGCAGGTATTCTGCAAAGCGGTCCCCAAGCCTGTGCTTGGTTTCCCCGATGTAGAGGAGGCCACAACGTGTACAGCGGATGTAGTATACCACATTGGCAGATGTGCAGGTGAACATCTGCTTGATGTGGAAAGTCTCCTTGTGGCCTGGGATTGGGGTGAGGGAGGAGGTGTGGGGGCGGGTGTAGCACTTCCTGCGATTGCAGGGAAAAGTGCCGGGTGTGGTGGGGCTTGGGGATCTTTCGGGGATCTATGGACATGGACACCGAGATCTCTCTGCTCGTCCACACTACCAAGAATCTTACCATTAGCCCAGTACTCTGTATTCCTGTTACTCCTTCCAAAGTGAATCACCTCACACTTTTCCGCATTAACCTCCATTTGCTACCTCTCAGCCCAGCTCTGCAGCTTATCTATGTCCCTCTGTAACCTGCAACATCCTTCCACACTATCCACAACTCCACCAACTTTAGTGTCACCCACAAATTCACTAACCCATCCTTCTACGCCCTCATCCAGGTCATTTATAAAAATGACAAACAGCAGTGGCTCCAAAACAGATCCTTGCGGTACACCACTAGTAACTGAACTCCAGGATGAACATTTCCCATCAACCACCACCCTCTGTCTTCTTCCAGCTAGTCAATTTCTGATCCAAACTGCTAAATCACCCTCAATCCCATGCCTCTGAATTTTCTGCAATAGCCTATCGTGGGGAACCTTATCAAACGCTTTACTGAAATCCATATACACCACATCAACCGCTTTACTCTCATCCACCTGTTTAGTCACCTTCTCAAAGAACTCAATAAGGTTTATGAGGCACGACCTACCCTTCACAAAACCGTGTTGACTATCCCTAATCAAATTATTCCTTTCTAGATGATTATAAATCCTATCTCTTATAATTCTTTCCAACACTTTACCCATGACCGAAGTAAAGCTCACTGGTCTATAATTACCAGGGTTGTCTCTACTCCCCTTCTTGAACAAGGGGACAACATTTGCTATCGTCCAGTCTTCTGGCACTATTCCTGTAGACAATGACAACGTAAAGATCAAAACCAAAGGCTCTGCAATCTCTTCCCTTGCTTCCCAGAGAATCCTAGGATAGATCCCATCCGGCCCAGGGGACTTATCTATTTTCACACTTTCCAGAATTGCTAACACCTCCTCTTTATGGACCTCAATCCCATCTAGTCTAATCGCCTGTATCTCACTATTCTCCCCAACAACATTGTCTTTTTCCTTTGTGAATACTAGTCCTTAGATGTTTCTCTAAGGTGGTGGCATGCCTTAAAAGGGAGAAATGTGCGTTCCCTGCACCCCAAATGACTTACTTGGGCTGCAGAGTCAATGAGACTGAGTGACACCTGTTGGAATGTAAAGTGAAGGCGATCAAAGGTGCCCTGGCTCCCACATCTGTACCAGAGCTTAGGTCTTTTCTTGGATTATGAATTATTATGAAGGATCATAAGTAACCTGGAGTCCCTCCTGGCACCCTTAACAACTGCTACTGAACAAGGGTCTTGTAGCCAAGGCGTATCCTTTAGGGAAATGAAGAAGCAGCTACTGTTGTCCAAGATGTTGTCACATTGTGATCTCAAGTGAGATCTGATGCTGACATTCAATGCCTCCCCATATGGTGTTGGGGTAGTTGTTGCTTGCAATAAGGAGAAATGTCCAACAGTGTATGCTTTCTCGACTTTGGTTGATGCAGAGCACGAAGACACGGGTACTCCTGACTCCTCAAAGCCTGTCCACCATCGACAAGGCACAAGTCAGGAGTATGATGGAATACTCCCCACTTGCCTGGATGAGTGCAGCCCCAACAACACTCAAGAAGCTTGACCCTATCCAGGACAAAGCAGCCCGCTTGATTGGCACTACATTCACAAGCATTCTCTCCATTCACCAACGACACTCACTAGCAGCAGTGTGTACTATCTACAAGACGCACTGCAGAAATTCACCAAAGATCCTCAGACAGCACCTTCCAAACCTGCAACCACTTCCAACTAGAAGGACAAGGGCATCAGACATATGGGAAAACCACTCCCTTCGAGTTCCCCTCCAAGCCACTCACCGACCTGACTTGGAAATATATCGTCCTTCCTTCACTGTCACTGAGTCGAAATCATGGAATTCTCTCCCTAACAACATTGTGGGTCAACCCAAAACAGGAGGACTGTTGTTCAAGTAGTTCAACAAGGCAGCTCACTACTGCCTTTTCAAGGGCAACTATGGATGGGCAAGAAATGCTGGCCAGCCGGCAATGCCCACATCCCACAAATGAATAAAAAAAAACTGCCCAGATAGAGGAGGAAGGTTTTATGATCATCTTTCATGTGAGAAAGTTCAACCAATACCTTTACGGATATAAATTTGTGATGGTAATGGATTACCAACCCCTGCTAGGGCTATTGGAAGAGAACAAGGCCGTATCACCCATAGCTTCAGGTCGAATTCAGTGGTGGGCTCTCATTCTAAGTACGTTTAATTTCAAGGTGGAATACTGTCCAGGGAGGCCCAGTTACAAATGCTGATGTCTTGACCCTCGCACTCATAGATACACCACTGAAAGAGGTGTATTCTGTTTTTAAAATTTCTAGCCACACTTCCAGTCACCACTGACAATATCAGACTGTGGATGCAAAAAGATCCTGTCTGGCAAAATTAGACATCATTGATTGATTTATTGTTGTCACATGTACTGAGATAGATTGAAAGGTGTTGTTTTGCGTGCTACAGAGGAAGATCGTACCATACACAGTCCATCAGGGTGGCAGAACAGAGTGCAGAATGCAGTGTTACAGTCGCAGAGAAGTTGCAGAGAGAGAGAGAGAACAGAGAACATTACAGCACAGTACAGGCCCTTCGGCCCTCCATGTGCGCCGACCTGTGAAACCAATCTGAAGCCCATCTAACCTACACTATTCCCTTACCATCCATATGTTCATCCAATGACCATTTAAATGCCCTTAAAGTTGGCGAGTCTACTACTGTTGCAGGCAGGGCATTCCACGCCTTTACTACTCTCTGAGTAAAGAACCTACCTCTGACATCTGTCCGATATCTATCACCCCTCAATTTAAAGCTATGTCCCCTCGTGCTAGCCATCACCATCCGAGGAAACCCTATCTAATCCTCTGATCATCTTGTATGTCTCTATTAAGTCACCTCTTAACCTTCTTCTCTCTAACAAAAACAGCTTCAAGTCCCTCAGCCTTTCCTCATAAGACCTTCCCTCCATACCAGGCAACATCCTGGTAAATCTCCTCTGTACCCTTTCCAATGCTTCCACATCCTTCCTATAATGCGGCGACAAGAACTGTATGCAACACTCCAAGTGCGGCCACACCAGAGTTTTGTACAGCTGCAACATGACCTCACGGCTTCGAAACTCAATCCCTCTACCAATAAAACCTAACACACCGTACGCCTTCTTAACAACCCTATCAACCTGGGTGGCAACTTTCAGGGATCTATGGACATGGACACCGAGCTCTCTCTGCTCGTCCACACTACCAAGAATCTTACCATTAGCCCAGTACTCTGTATTCCTGTGACTCGTTCCAAAGTGAATCACCTCACACTTTTCTGCATTAACCTCCATTTGCCACCTCTCAGCCCAGCTCTGCAGCTTATCTATGTCCCTCTGTAACCTGCAACATCCTTCCACACTATCCACAGCTCCACCAACTTTCGTGTCATCCACAAATTCACTAACCCATCCTTCTATACCCTCATCCAGGTCATTTATAAAAATGACAAACAGCAGTGGCCCCAAAACAGATCCTTGCAGTGCACCACTAGTAACTGAACTCCAGGATGAACATTTCCCATCAACCACCACCCTCTGTCTTCTTCCAGCTAGCCAATTTCTGATCCAAACCGCTAAATCACCCTCAATCCCATGCCTCTGAATTTTCTGCAATAGCCTATCGCGGGGAACCTTATCAAACGCTTTACTGAAATTCATATAGGAGAGAAAGATCAGAATTTATATCTCAGAGGCCCATTTGAAAGACTGGTACAAGTGGGGAAGAAGCTGTTCTTAAATCTATTTGGATGTGTATTCAAAGTTTTAGATGTTCTGCCTGGTGGAAGAGAGTGTAACTACGCTGGGAGGGCACTTTGATTATGTTAATTACTTTCCCGAGGCAGCGGGAAGTATGGATGGAGTCATTGGATGGTAGGCTGGTTTGTGTGATGGACTGGGCTATGTTCACAACTCTCTGTAATTTCTTGCGTTGCCAAACCACACTGAGATGAATCCAGATAAGATGCTTTCTACGGTGCATCCATAAAAATTGGTCAGAGTTCTTGTGGACATGCTGAATTTCATCAGACGCCTGAGGAAGTGGAAATGTTGTCGTGCTTTCTTGAACATCGTGTCAATGTGGGTGGACCAAGACACTGCTAATCATCACTCCCAGCAACTTGACCCTCTTGGCCATTTCCCTAGAAACATAGAAGATAGGAGCAGGAGGAGGCCATTTGGCCCTTCAAGCCTGCTCTGCCATTCTTTGTGATCATGGCTGATCATCCAACTCAATAGCCTAATCCTGCTTTCTCACCATAACCTTTGATCCCATGCGCCCCAAGTGCTATATCGAGTCACCTCTCGAGTACATTCAATGTTTTGGCATCAACTACTTCCTGTGGTAATGAATTCCACAGGCTCACCATTCTTCGGGTGAAGAAATGTCTCTTCCTCTCCGTCCTAAATTGTCTACCCTACGTCCTCAGACTGTGACCCCTGGTTCTGGACACAGCCACCATCAGGAACATCTACCCTGTCCAGTCCTGTTTGAATTTTATCAGTCTCTTTGAGATCCCCCCCAACCTCATTCATCTGAACTCCAGCAAAAACAATCCCAACCTAGTCAATGTCTCCTCATAAGTCACATCCCCCATCCCAGAATCAGCCTGGTAAACTTTCGCAGTACTCCCTCGAGAACAAAAGCATTCTTCCTCAGCACCATTGATGCAGATGGAGGCCATGCCCTCCATTCTGCCTTCCATCTTGCTTCCTGAAGTCAATGACCAGCTCCGCCATTTTGCTTGTGTTGCTGGAGAGATTGTCATCTTTACACCATGCCACTAAGCACGCAATCTCTTTCCTGTATTCTGTCTCATGATTGGTTGAGATCTGACCTGTAAGGGTGGTGTTGTTGTCAGCAAACTTGTAAATGGAGTTGGGGCAGAATTTGGCCACACAGCCGTGACTGTGTAAGGAGTATAATATGCAGTTTTGCAGGGCAGCAGTGTTGATTATTATGGTGAAGGAGATAGCTGGGGAGATTGTAGAGGCATTGGTGGTGATCTTTCAGGAATCACTGGAGTCATGGAGAGTCCCAGAGGATTAGAAAATGGTTAATCAAAGAGAGCAAGGCAGAGGACAGGAAACTATAGGCCAGTTAGCCTGACAATAGTCATTGGTAAGATTTTAGGATCCATTATTAAGGATGAGATAGTGGAGTATTCAGAAATGCATGGTGAAATAGGGTGGAGTCAGCATGGCTTTGTCAAGATCACCACAATGCCTCTACAATCTCCCCAGCTATCTCCTTCAGAACTTAGTGACATAGTCCCTCCGGTCTGGGTGATTTATCCACCTTCGGACCTTTCAACTTCCCCAGCATCTTCTCCTCAGTGATGGTCATTGCACTCACCTTTGTCCCCTGACTCTTTTGAAGTTCTGTTATGCTGCTGGTGTTTTCCACTGTGAAAACTGATGTAAAGTACCAATTCAGTCATCCACCAATTCTTTATTCCCCATTAGTAGTTCTGCAGCCTCATTTTCCAGAGGTCCAATAGTTTTCCTGCTCCTATGATGCTGCCTGACCTGCTGTGTTCATCCAGCCCCATGCTTGTTATCTCCAATCTTTCCTCTCTCTTTTCTCTCTTTGTATACTGGAGGTCAGAGCTACCAGGCAGAAGTCATTGAAGCACGCTGCATGATTTTTCTTTGGCACTGGAATGATGGTGGTCTTCTTGAAACAGCTGAGGACTTCAGGTCGTAGTAAGCTGATGGTAATGGAGGAGTCAAAAGGGCTATCACAACCAGAATTGAAACCTCTCTGGACTTGGCGAGACCACATCACCATGGAGGACGGCATTTATTATGTGGAGCAAGAGTGGTTGTCCAAGCAAACATCACTGCCAGATACTGGCTGAACTCCACCAGAGTCATCCAAAATGAAGATGTTGGCGAGAAGTTATGTCTGGAGACCAGGATTGGATGCTGACATTGCTGACTTTGTGGGGCAATGCCCAGAGTGCCAACAAGGACAAATTACTGCCAGCAGCACCCCCACATTTGTGGCTGGATGTGCTTTGAGTTCATTTGTCAAACTTGGCAATGACAATAGAAAAGCTGTGTGCATCTTTTACAATACATAGGCTCCCAAAAGTGTTGCTCACAGGCAATGGGCCATTATATATCAGCAGGAATTCAAGTATTTCCTTTAGTTGAATGGCAGTCTGCATATAAGGACATACCATCCATCGTCCAATGGTCTGGCAGAACGAGCAGACCAAACTTCGAAGGCAGGCTTAAAGAAACAGTCTACAGTTTAACTCGATACCAAACTATCCCAGTTCGTGTTTGAAAATGAAGGAACTGGTTGACATAACTCCTTGAAGACCGGTATCCCATCACCAAGTAAATGGAAAAGCCCTGGGGAAAATTGATGCACAGAGAGATCTGGGTGTTCAGGTCCATTGTACCCTGAAGGTGGCAACGCAGGTCGACAGAGTGGTCAGAGGGCATACAGCATGCTTTCATTCATCGGATGGGGTACTGAGTACAAGAGTTGGCAGGTCATGTTACAGTTGTATAGGACTTTGGTTCGACCACATTTGCAATACTGCGTACAGTTCTGGTCACCACATTACAAAAGGATGTGGATGCTTTGGAGAGGGTGCAGACGAGGGTCACCAGGATATTGCCTGGTATGGAGGGCGCTAGCTAAGAAGAGAGGTTGAGTAGATTAGGATTATTTTCATTAGAAAAACGGAGGTTGAGGGGGTACCTGATTGACGTCTACAAAATCGTGAGAGGTATAGACAGGGTGAATAGCAAGAAGATTTTTTCCCAGAGTGGGGGACTCAATAAATAGGGGTCACGATTTCAAGGTGAGAGGGGAAAAGTTTAAGGGAGATATGCGTGGAAAGTTCTTTACGCAGAGGGTGGTGGGTGCCTGGAACGCGTTGCCAGCGGGGGTAGTAGAGGTGGGCACGATAGCGTCATTTAAGATGTATCTAGACAGATACATGAATGGTCGGGGAGCAGAGGGATACAGATAATTGGAAAATAGGCGACAGGTTTAAATAGAGGATCTGGATCGGCACAGGCTTGGAGAGCCGAAGGGCCTGTATAGCACATAACATTGACCCAGCTAGATCAGAGATGGCTCCTAGAGTGAGCAGAACCCCTGAAATTCTTTTTTTTAGTTATTCCCCCACACTACCACTGCCCCCACAGGGCCCCTAGCAATAGTGCTTATATTTTCTCCAAATTACTGTGTGTGTATGTACAGTGACACAGAAAAACAGGCACCATTATGCAAAGTCTTTATCTCATACTTTCCATCTCCTTTGAAACAACCATGTGGCCTGTAAAACCCTAACAAACAAACCCTGAAATGGGCAATGCTTACATTAAAAAGTGAAGAGTGGCAGGGAGAGAAGGTGGGAACTAAATTAAAATCGAGCTGGAGGAGAAAATAAAGTACTGCAACCTGCGCGGTGCCCACCACTTCCTAAAGGCATCGAGAGCATTGGTGGAAACCGTGTGCTCCACCTCCAATGACTCCCGGGCCTGCATGTAACCTCAGAAGAGGGGCAAGCAGTCGGCAGAGACTACCCACTCCATGGCCCACTGCCTGGACCGTTTAATAGCTAGCCCAGAAGCAGGCACACGAGGAGGTCCTCCGATCTGCTCACACTGCTCTGCACTGGGTGCCCAATGGTCAGGAGTGTGGGGCTGAGTGCAACCAAAAACATAACAGATCGTTTTCCAATAACTAAAAAGGATTACAAATGCCCACAACCAATGTACAATTGGTTCACAGACTCCAGAGCACTGCAAAATAAGTGGTTTGGCTGGGTGTCCGTGAACCACTGCAATCTGCATGCAGCACCCTCCCTGCAGGTCCTTGAGGGAGTACTCGCATGTAGAGAGCCCTCCACTGGGGATCCCCGCCATTTGTGGCACGTAAATATGCCAAGGTGTGTGCAGGTGGCGGATGAAGGAGTAGCAGCATTCTCCATAAAGCTGCCATTTTGCCTCCCTGGAAGACATAGAACGCATATTCTGGAGGCAGCTCAGGTTGTGGGGCACAGGCACCTGCAAGAAGTATGAGATCCTGGGGTCAATGTGAAATTTCATTCAGACAGGGGTACGCACTGATGAGATGCTGCACACCTGAGTTTCCCCCACCTACTGCATGACATCATGTCCAAGCACCGCTGTTTTTAAGCATTGGATTGCAATGGTTGTGAGCCAGATGACTACTGCAGCTCTGCTTGCCAATTCCTGCAGCAACATCCAGCCAGGCCCCTGCCACCCAGTACATCCCCAACTCCAGTCACCTCTGTGGCTATGGCCCTTCCTTCCACCAGCCCTTCAAACCTGCAATAGTGGACGTGTCCATTCCTAAGCAATAGCTCTCTGACGATAGCCAGATTGACTGCCCCAGTTAGGGAACTTCATATGCTGTGAAATCCAGCTGGCTGGTGTCTTTACAGTCGTGACAGTGTTAAGGAAGAGAATCAGCTTTCATCAGATAGATGATGGAGCAAACTTGGGGCAGTGATGGTCCGACCCCGCTTGATATTAATAAATGAGGGAATAGTCTGCTTGAACTTATCCTCATCAACTTAACTGTTGCATATACATCTGTTCATGACTGGATGACTGGAGTGTCCCCTGCACCATTGTCATGCTGTCAAGTCCCATCTCCTCACTGAGAATATCTGTGTATTGTGAGGCTCACTACCATCGTGTTCAATGGCATAGATTTAGAACAAACGAGGAAGCTCAACATTGGTGGCGTGTGCCTGCAGTTCACGAATCTTACATCGCACCCTAATACTCGCACCCATTCTCAGTCTGTCACACTCTAACTGTGAGGTTTGAGTTGTTCTGATTTTCAGTGTATCCACAAGCAACCAATGTTCCTTATGCAGTTCTTAGTAATTGGTTGTCACCTTGTGATGAAACGTACATGCAACAACTACTGCAAAGATAGGTAATTTGCAAATTCTCATGTCAGCTGAGAGTGAAATACCCGGAAACACTTCAATCTGAAATGTTTGAAATGGCTCCCTTGGAGGTGTCTCAGTGGTTAATTGAACCGCAAATCCATTAACAACCCATTTTGGCTTGAAGTTTAATAATTGTCCTCAGCCTTTCATGGAGTGGAATGTGTGGTTTTGCTTGTATTTAATTTACTGTCTAAGTGAAAGTGAAATGGAACATTTGGGCACTCTCAGGAAACTGGTATAAACTGCAGGTTTCTCTGGAAACTAAGACTGTTTGAGGCCAAATAAAAGGCACAAAGCCTTTTGTTCTCAGATTACCCAGTGGTGTAGGGCAAGACGACTGGAAAAAACAAAGGCTAGATCCTGTCACGAGCACCAGACAGATGTAAATTCATGTTTTTGTAGAATTTGTTGAAGTAAAAGTTCTGATCAATATTAGGCAAAGGCAGTGTGTTACAATCCACAGTGAGTGGGGAAATAGAAGAGCAAGTGAATACTCACTGTATTTATTCCTCCAGATTGTCTTGCTGAACACATGGCACCTAAACTTCCCACACCTGCGATGCCACCCTCAAAATGGCCACCTCTGTAAAAGACAAATCACCATTAACAGAGAACACCGTCCTAGACTCAAGAAAGACTGACAGAGGTGTCATCTTTTGTAAAGGTCACGTAGTTCCTGCAGTTTTTGTATCCAAGTCATGGCTTGTGCCCCTGTCTATGCCCCTATCCAAGCTCATGCAGGAGCTGGTACATTGACATCCAGCCAAGAAGGAAGAATGATTTTCAGAGAGTGAAAAGCCAACCATGGCTAACCAAGAATGTTAAGGAGATTATTAAGTTGAAAGAAAACGTGTAGAAGGAGGCCAAAATCAGTGATAGCCCCAAAGACCTGGAGAAATTCAGAACCTACAAAGGAGAACAAAAAAGATAATAAAGATTGAGGAAATAACCTATGAGGGCAAGCTAGTGAGGATTTTAACAAACCTGTGGGTAAGAGCTTCTTGCATTATATAAGAAGGGAGAATATGTCAAAATGAACATCAGCCCCTTAGAAAATGAATCTGGGGAGAGAGCTTTGTAGAACAAGGAAATGACAGAGGAATTCAATGGATACTTTTCATCAGCCTTTTTGGTGGAACGTACTTTGAACAGCCATGATTTGATCTGATTTGATTTATTTCTTGTCATGTGTATTTATGACAAACACAGTGAAAAGTGTTGTTTAGTGTTGCCACTGTGCGGCGTCATCTTAAAACACAGAAAATAAACCAAAACACAGAAAATAAACCTGGAAGAATAAAAGAACAAACTTCATCTTCTAGCCTTATCTCAATTAAGTGAGGTGTTCTTTGTAACAGCATCCGTTTCTAGCTCAGCCCCTGCACCCCGATCCTTGAGTCCGTGCTGTGAAGTTGACGTCACTGCAGCAACCATGCTTCACCATCCTACAGCCACTGGAACAAAGAGTCACCACTCTCTGGTGCCCTTCCACCTCCCCCAGTGCTGCCATGAGTTCATGGTGGGTTGATCTCACCGATGCAGCTGTTGCTGGTGCCACAGGGTCCTGCAATGGGCCCAAAATTGCTGCCATCACTCCCTCTACCATCAGCTGCCCAGACCTAGCCATGACCTGGAACCTTGACTCAGCCTGTGAGTCTGAAGCACTGGATTAAGGACTAGAGAATACAGGGGAGGAAGTAAGTACCACCACCATCACTAGTGAATCAGTTTTAGACAAACTAATAGGGCTGAAGGCAGATCAGTCCCGTGGCTCTGATGGCTTGAATCCTCGGATCCTGAAAGAGAAACTGCAGAGATAGTGGATGCGTTGGGTGTAATTTTCCTAAAGTGCTTGGGTTCTGGAAAAGTACCAGAGGCTGGAAAACTGCCAATGAGACATTGCTATTCGAAAAGTGAGGGAGGAAAAAAGTGGGTACCCAAGTGGGTAAAAGTGGGACCAATTAGCCTAAGATCTACAGCTGGAAAAGTAATGGAATCAATTAAAAACCAAAAGAACTGCAGATGCTGTAAATCAGGAACAAAAACAAAGTTGCTGGAAAAACTCATCAGGTCTGGCAGCGTCTGTGGAGGAGAAAACAGAGTTAATATTTCGGGTCCGGTGACCCTTCCTCAGAACAATTGGAATCAATTATTGAGGAAGTCATGGCAGAACATTTGGGAAATCATAATCTAATCAAGCAGAGTCAGCATGGCTTCGTGAAAGAGGAATCGTGTCTGACTAATTTATTAGAGCTCTTTGAGGACATTTCCACTGCAGTGGATAGCAAAGAACCAGTATCGCAACCAATTACAGCCCCATCATTTACTCTTGATCATCAGTAATGTGATGGAAGATTTTAGCAACAGTGTTATCAAGCAGCACATGCTCAGCAATAGCCTGCTCCATGTTACCTAGTTTTGGTTCTGCCAGGGCACTCAGCTCCTGACTTCATTACATTCTTGGTTCAAGCATGGACAAAAGAGCTGAATTCCAGAGGCAAAGTGAGAATGACAGCCCTTGACAGCAAGGCTGCATTCAACTGAGTTTGGTGTCAAGGAGCCGTAGCAAAACTGGAACCAGTGGGTATTAGGGATAAACTCTCCACTGGTTGAAGTCAAAACTGGCACGTTGGAAAATGGTTGTGGTTGTTGGACGTCAGTCATCTGCAGGACATTCTCTGCAGGAGTTTCTCAGAGTAGTGTTCTCAGCCCAACCATCTTTTGCTGCTTCATCAATGACCTTCCCTTCATTATAAGGTCAAAAGTGGGTATGTTCACCAATGACTGCACAATGTTCAGCGCCATTCACGACTCCGCAGATACTGAAGCGGTCTATGGCCAAATGCAACAAAATCTGGACAATATTCAGATGGGCTGACAAGTGGCAAGTAATATTCGCGTCATACAAATACCAGACTATGACCATCACCAATGAGAATAAATCAAACCACTAGCCCTTGAATTTCAATGGTTTTACCACCACAAAATGCCCCACTATTAACATCCTGGAATTACCGTTGACCAGAAAATCAACTGGATTTCCCATATGAATACAAAAGCTACAAGAGCAGATCAGAGGCAAGGAGTACTGCGGTGAGTTACTTTCCTCCCTTACTCCCATCATTGACAAAGCACAAGTCAGGAGTGTGGTGGAATACACCCAACTTGCCTGAGTGGGTGTAGCTCCAACAACACTCAAGAATCTTGAAAGCATTCAGGATAAAGCAGCTGGCTTGTTTGGCCCCAAATCCACAAACGTCTGCTCCCTCCACCACCAATGCTCAGTAGCAGCAGTGTGTACTATCTACAAGATAGTATAAGATGCAATGCAGAAATTCAATAAGATCCTTAGGCAGCACCTTCCAAACCCACAAGCGCTTCAATCTGGATAGACAAGGGCAGCAGATATGTGGGAACACCACCACTCATAAGTTCCCTTCCAAGGCGCTCATTATCCCGAGTTGGAAATGTATCATTGTTCCTTCACTGTCACTGGGACACTATCCTGGATTTCCATCCTGTTCGGTTTAATGGGTCAACCCACAGCAGGTTGACTGCTGCAGTTCAAGAAGGCAGCTCAACACCATATTGTCAAAGGCAACTAGGGATGGGAAATAAATGCTGGACCAACCAACAACACCCAATCTCATGAATGAATAACAAAAAAACGTTAGATACAAAGATAGTGGATGCATTGGTTGTAATTTTCCAAAACTCCTTGAAGAAGCACTGGAGGATTGGAAAACAGCCAATTTGACACTCCTAATGAGAAAGGGAGGGAGGCAAAAAGCAGTTACTATAGGCCGATTAGCCTCACATCAATTGGAATCAATTCTTAAGGAAATAATAGAAGACCATTTGGAAAAACATAATCTGATCAAGCTCAGTCAACATAGCTTCATGAAATGGAAATTGTGCCTGACTAATTTATTAGAGTTTTTTAAGGAAGTCTCAACCGAAGTGGATAGACGATGTGTTGTCTTTGGACTTAAAAAAGACATTCAACAATGGACCTCACAAGTGGTTAAGTCGTCAGATAAGAGCCCATGGTGTTAGAGGTAGTGTATTGGTATGCAAAGAGAATTGGCTCATGGACAGAAAACAGTGAGTGGGGTTAAGAGGCTCTTTCTCAGATTGGTGACTTGTGACAAGGTGTTCCGCAGGGGTCGGTGCTGGGACTGCAGTTGTTTACAATGTATATTAATGACTTGGAGGAAGGAAGTGAATGTACAAAAGCCAAATTTGTAGATGATAGAAATATAGCTGGAAGGGCATGTTGTGAGGGATACAATCAGTTTACAGAGAGACATTGGACACAGTGGGCTGACCAATAAAGCCAGTGTGCCAAAGTTCTTCACCACCCTGTCTGTGACACCACTTTCTCAGAATTATGCACCTGCACTTCTAGGATTGTCTCCGAGCAAAGATTAAACAGGTTGGGACTCATATACTTATTATGGATTGAGCCAGTAGTGCATTACGGATCTGACTGTGGCTTAGTTCCACATTTTTTTTTATTGAATTCAAATTCCATCATCTGCTCTGGTGAGATTTGAACCTGGGTCCCCAGAACATTCTGGGTCTCTGGATTAACAGTGTGATAGTATGTGTATATCAGTGTGTGTACCTGTGTCTACCTGTGTTAGGTTCGAGTGGCTGCAGTACAATTTGTAACTTTTGGGACAGCACTATGACATAGTGGTTAGCACTACTGTCTCAAGGCACATAGTACTGATGTTTCACAACGCCAAGGACTCAGGTTTGATTCCAGCCTTGGGTGACTGTCTGTGATGAGTTTGCATGTTCTCCCCCTATCTCCCTCTTTCCATCACAGCCCAAAGATGTACTAGTAAGGTGGATTGGCCATGCTAAATTGCCCCATAATGTCCAGGGATGTGCAGTCTAGGTGCATTAGCCATGGTAAATATAGGGATAGGGACTAGGTCTGGGGGAATACTCTTCGGTAGCTCAGTGCAGACTCAGTGGGCCTCTTTATGCACTGTAGGGATTCTCTGATTCTATGATTTCAGAAGGATGAGAGGTGATCACATTGAAGCATCAAGAGGAGAAAATAGCCTAGTCATATTATTGCTAGACCATTAATCCAGACAGCCAGGTAATGTTCTCAGGACCTGAGTTCGTTTCCGACCATGGCAGATGGTGGAATTTGAATGCAGTAAAATAACCTGGAATTAGGAGTCTGACGATGATCATGAGTCCATTGCCAACTGTCGGAAAACTCCATCTCACTCACTAATGTCCTTCTGGGAAGAATACTGCCATCCTTACCTGGTCAAGCCCACATGTGACTCCAGACCCACAGCAACATGGTTGACACTTGACTGTCCTCTGGACAATTATGGACAGGTATAGATGTTGGTTGAGCCAGTGATGGCCTTATCCCGTGAATGAATTTAAAAAGAAATCAACTCTTAAGGAGCTTGACAGGATAAGTGCGAGAGGATGTTTTCCCTCTTGGGAGAGTGTAGACTGAGAGGACATAGTCTCAGAATCAATGGCCATCTCACATCAGACCATTTGGATTGGCTGGAGAGACAATAGAGTCACTGAAGAGCATACAGGAAGCACAGATTGTGATGGTTAGTAGATTTAGAGATGAGGCCACACATCGGTTCAGACAGACAGATGGTGCCTATCAGGAGAAAGAGTCATGGAGTCAGATAGCTGTGCAGCTTGGAAACAGACCCTTTGGTCCAACTTGTCCATACTGACCCAATATCCTAAGTTAACCTCATCCCGTTTGCCAGCATTTGGCCCATATCCCTCTCAACCCCTTCGTATTCGTATACCCATTCAGATGCCTTTTAATTGTATCAGCCTTGACTGCTTCCTCTGGCAGCTCATTCCACACACTCAACACCCTCTGCGTGAAAAGGTTGCCCCATAGGACTCTTTTAAATCTTCCCCCTCTCACCTAAACCTATGCCCTCTCTTTTTGGACGCGCACACCCTTGGGAAAAGACCTTGGCTATTCACTTTATCTATGCCCCTCATGATTTTATAAACTTCTATAAGGTTAACCCTCAGCCTCCGACTCTCTAGCAAAATAACCCCAGCCTATTCAGCCTCTCCATATAGCTCAAATCCTCCAACCCTAGCAATACCCTTGGAATTTTTTTTTGAACCAGATCCTTCCTCTAGAAGGGAGACCAGAACTGCATGCAGTATTCCAAAAGTGGCCTGATCAATAACCTGTACAGACACAATATACTCCATGTATTGACCAATAAAGGCAAACATACCAAATGCATTCTTGACTGTCTGGTCTACCCTGGACTCCACTTTCAAGGAACTATGAATCTGGACTCTAAGATCTCTTTGTTCAGCAACACTCCCCAGGACCTTACCATTAATTAAATGTAAACTCTTAATTGTTTGGCCTTTCCAAAATGCAGCACCTCACATTCCATCTGCTACTCCTTGGCCTATTAAGATTAAGATCCCGTTGTGCTCTGAGGTAACCTTCTTCACTGTCCATATCATCATAGAATCCATAGAGTTATAGAATCCCTCCAGTGTGGAAGCAGGCCATTGGGACCATCAAGTCCACATCAACCCTCCATAGAGCAACCCATCCCTGCCCCATCACTGCATTTCCTACCAAATTGTTTCTATAAATGACGGAAAGCGGTGGACCCAGCACCAATCCTTGTGGCACACCACTGGTCACAGGCCTCCAATCTGAAAAGCAACCCTCCACCACCACCCTCTGTCTTCTACCCTGGAGCCAGTTCTGTATCCAAATGGCTAGTTCTCCGGGTATTTCATGTGATGTAACCTTGCTAACCAGTCTACCATGAGGACCCTTGTTGAATGCCTGACTGAAGTCCATATAGATCATGTCCACCACTCTGCCCTCATTAATCATCTTTGTTACTTCTTCAAAAATTTCAATCAAGTTCATGAGACACAATTTCCCACGTATAAAGCCATGTTGACTATCAATCCCTGCCTTTCCAAATACATGTAAATCTTGTCCCTCACGCTTCCCTCCAATAACTCGCCTAGTGATGATATCAGGCTCACTGGTATATAGTGCCCTGGCTTTTCCTTACCACCTTTCTTAAATAGTGGCACCACATTAGCCAACCTCCAGTCTACCGGCACATCACCTGTGGCTACCAGTGATACAAACATTTCAGCAAGGAGCCCAGAAATCACTTCCCAAGTTTTCCACAGAGTTCTAGGGTACACCTGATTAGGCACCGTGCATCTGTCCACCTTTATGCATTTTAAGATGCCTAGCACCTCCCCTTCTCTAATATAGACATTTTTCAAGATGTCACCATTTATTTCCCCACATTCTCTAACTTTCTTATACTTCTTCCCCATAAGCACTGATGGAAAATACTCATTTAGAATCTCCCCCATTTTCTGTTGTTCAACACATAGGTGGCTATGTTGATCTTTAAGGGGCCGTGTTATTTGCTCAGGTGATAAAGTATAGGAGTTGGGGCATCATGTTGAGGTTGTACAGGAGATTGGTGAGGCCACTTTTGGAGTACTGTATTCAGTTCTGATCATCCTAGTATTGGAAGGATGTAATTCATTTGGGAGAGGGTACAGAGGAGCTTTACTAGGATATTACCAGAACCGGAGGGTTTGAGTACCCGGAAGAGGCTAGATAGATTGGGACTTCTTTCACATGAGAGTAGGAGGTTGAGGGGTGACCTTACAGAGGTTTATAAAATCATAAGGGGCATAGATGGGGTGAACAGCAAAAGTCTTTTCCTTAGGGTGGGGTAGAACAAGGGCAGCAGAACACCACCAATATGGAACACCACCACCTCCAAGCCACTCGCCACTCTGACTTGGAAATATGTCGCTGTTCCTTCATTGTCACTGGGTAAAAATCCTGGGATTTCCTCCCTAATAGCATTGCAGCAGGTAGACTGCAGCGGTTCAAGAAGTCAGCTCACTGCCACCGTTTCAAGGGCAACTAAGGATGGGCAAGAAATGCTGTCCATCCAGCAATGCCCACATCCCACAAATGAAGACAGAAAAAAAAACGAGGGGTCATATTTTTAAGGTGAGAGAAGAAACATTTAAAAGGGACCTGAAAGACAACTTTTTCACACAGAGGGTTGTTCATGTATGGAATGACATGCCAGAGAAAGTGGTAGATGCAGCTGCAGTTACTTTTAAGAGAAAATTTGGATGTGTACATGAACAGGAAAGGTTTAAAGGGAAATGGGTCAAACGCAGCCACATGGGACAATTTTAGTTTGGTAAATTTGTTTGGCTTGGACAAGTTGGATCAAGGGATCTGTTTCTGTGCTGTGTGAAGCTATGACTCTATGCCGTCAGTTTAAGGCTGAGATAAGGAGAAATTTCTTCTTTCAGAGCATTGTGAGTCTTTAGGGCCATGGGTATTTTTGAGTTGTTGCATCTTGTGGGCCTTGACACCTGACCAAAAAAGTTGATGAGGGCAGAGCAGTAGACATAGTCAATATTGATTTCAGTAAGGCCCTTGTTAAGGCTCCGCATATTAGGTTGCTCTGGAAGGTTAGTTTACATGGAATCCAGAGAGAGCTGTCAACTTGGATACACGATTGGCTTGATGGTAGGAAGCAGAGCGTATTAATGAAAGGATACTTGTCGAACTGCAGGCCTGTGACTAGAGGTGTGCTTCAGGGTTCAGTGCTAGATCCATTGCTGTTTGGCAGTATTGTGGACAGTAAGAAAGGTTATCAGAGCTGCAACAGGATCTTGATTAGCTGGGGAAGTGGGCAGAATGGAGTTTAATATAGATAAGTGTGAGGTGTTGCATTTATGGAAAGTCATTGAGTTTCATGGTGAATGGTATGGTCTTAAGGAGTGTACATAGACATAGAACAGTACAGCACAGTACAGGGCCTTTGGCCCACGAGGTTGTACTGACCTATTATCCTACTAAAATCAGTCTAACCTGCATACCCTACATTTTACTATCCTCCATGAGCCTATCCAAGAGTCGCTTAAAAGTCTCTAAAGTATCTGACTCCACAACCACTGCTGGCTGCGCCTTCCACGCACTCACCACTCTCTGTGTGAAGAACCTACCTCTGACATCTCCCCTATACCTTCCTCCAATCACCTTAAAATTATGCCCCCTCATAATAGTCATTTCCGCGCTGGGAAAAAGTCTCTCACTATCCATTCTATTTTTGCCTCTCATCATTTTGTATACCTCTATCAAGTCACCTCCCATCCTTCTTTGCTCCAATGAGAAAAGCCCTAGCTCCCTCAACTTTTCCTCGTAAGACCTGCCCTCCAGTCCAGGCAGCATCTTGGTAAATCTCCTCTACACCCTCTCTAAAGCTTCCACATCCTTCCTGTAATGAGGTGACCAGAACTGAACACAATATTCCATGTGTGGTCTAACCAGAGTTTTATAGAGCTGCAGCATAACCTCATGTCTCATAAACTCAATTCCCCTGCCAATGAAAGCCAACACACCATTTGCCTTATTTACAAACCTCTCAACTTAGGTAGCAACTTTGAAGGATCTATGGATTTGGACCCCAGGATCCCTCTGTTCCTCCACACTGCGGAGAATCTTGCTATTAACCCTGTATTCTGCATTCAAATTCAACCTTCCAAAATGAATCACTTCACACTTTTCTGGGTTGAATTCCATCTGCCCCTTTTTGCCCAGTTCTGCATCCTGTCAATGTCCCGTTGCAACCCACAACAGCCCTCCATACTGTCCACAACTCCAGCAACCTTCATGTCATCAGCAAACTTACTAACCCACCCTTCCACTTTCTCATCCAAGAGGTCCCAGAACAGATCCCTGCGGAACACCACAGGTCACCAAGCTCCAGGCTGAATACTTTCCATCTACTACCACCCTCTGTCTTCTATTGGACAGCCAGTTTTGTATCCAGACAGCCAAATTTCCCTGAATCCCATGCCTCCTTACTTTCTGAATGAGCCTACCATGTGGAACCTCATCAATGCCTTGCTAAAATCCATATACACCACATCCACTGCTCTACCTTCATCGGTGTGTTTTGTCACATCCCCAAAGAAGTCAATAATGCTTGTGAGACCTGCCCCTCACAAAGCCATGCTGATTATTTCTAATCAAACTGTGCTTTTCCAAATAATCATAAATACTATCTCTCAGAATCCTCTCCAATAATTTGCCCACCGGAGAAGTAACACTGACCGGTCTGTAATTTCCAGGATTATCCCTATTCCCTTTCTTGAACAAGGGAATGACATTTCCCAACCTCCAATCTTCTGCCTACTACTCCAGTGGACAGTGAGGACGCAAAGATCATCGCCAAAGGAGCATCATCTCTTCCCTCGCTTCCCGTAGAAACCTTGGGTATATCCCATCTAGCCCAAGGGACTTATCTATCTTCAAAATTTCTAGCACATCCTCCTTCCGAACATCAACCTGTTTGAGCATATCGGCCTGTTTCATGCTGCCCTCACAAACGTCAAGGTCCCTCTCACTGGTGAATACTGAAGCCAAGCATTCATTCAGGACCTCCCATACCTCCTCTGACTCCACACACAAGTTTCCTCCACTATCCCTGATTGGCCCTACCCTCACTCTGGCCATCCTCTTGTACCTTGCATAAGCATAGAACACCTTGGGGTTTTTCTTGATCCTACCTGCCAAGGTTTTCTCATACCCCCTTCTAGCTCTCCTAAGTTCATTCTTCAGCTCCTTCCTGGCTACCTGGTAGACCTCTAGAGCCCTGTCCGATTCTTGCTTCCTCAACCCTAAGTAAGCTTCCTTCTTCCTCTTGACTAGATGTTCCACATGTCTTGTCATCCAAGATTCCTTCACCTTACCATTGTTTCCTTGCCTCAGTGGGACAAACCTATCCAGTACCTGTAGCAACTGCTCCCTAAACAACCTCCACATTTCTGAGAATTTCTGATCCCAATTGGTGCTCCATAGTTCTTGCCTAATAGCAATGTAATTCCCCTTTCCCCAATTAAATACTTTCCCATACCCTCTGCTCCTATCCCTCCCCATGACTACAGTAACAGTCAGGGAGTTGTGATCACTGTCACCGAAATGCTGTCCGACTGACACCTGACCTGATTCGTTGCCAAGCACCAAATCCAATATGACCTCCTCTCTAGTTGCCCTATCTACATATTGAGTCAGAAATCCTTCCTGGACACACATGACAAAATCTGCTCCATCCAAACTATTTGCACTTAAGAGGTTCCAGTCCTTATCAGGGAAGTTGAAGTCGCCCATGACAACAACCCTATTACTTCTGAGTGTAGTGGTACAGAGAGACCTTGGAGTTCATATAATTCATAATTTTTTAATAGAGTCCCCATAGTGTGGATACATACCATTCTGCCCAAAAGTCCACACTGACCTATTGGAAAGCATCCCACCCAGACCCATCCCTGTAACCCTGCATTTTCTGTGGCTAATGCACCTAACCTACACATCCCTGAACACTTACAGACAGTAAGGACTGCAGATGCTGGAAGCCAGAGTTAATAGACGTGGAGCTGGAAAAGCACAGCGGGTCAGACAACACCTTAGGAGTAGGAAACTCAATGTTTAGGGTCAAAACCTTTGTCAGAACTGGGAAAGGCGAGGGGAGCCCAGAAATAAATAGAGGGAGAGGTTTTATAGGTTGGGGGGTGCGTAGGTGAGATGGAGGTAACTGGATGCTGGTAGGGATTTGTTGTAATTGGTCAATGGGAATGGTGGAGCAGATGGGTGAGTCGGAAAATGGACGGTAGGCGGTGGAGAAACATTGAAGCTGGTGATGCCGGTAGGTGGTTATTGTGATTGGTCAGTGGGAAGGTTAGATGAATCGGAAGATGGACAGGTTGGGGGAGGGAAGATTTTGAAACTGGTGAAGTCACAATTCAGGCCATTGGGCTGGAAGCTCCCAAAGCGAAATACGAGGTGTTGTTCACCTCATATATGAGGTAAACAGTCCTGAAGAAGGATTTTGAACCAAACCATTGGCTTTTATGCCCCTCGGATACCGTCTGTCCTGCTGTACTTTTCCAGCTGCACATCTGTCGACATCCCTCAACACAACTGGCAATTTAGCATGGCAAGTCGGTATAGGATCCTTTACGTTTGTCAGTAGCTGTCGTAGGGTGGTTGCTGGTTTGTGAGCGACTACAATACACCAGACCCCTAGGTATCAGGGTGGCCCATAAACCGACAACCACCCTACAACAGCTAATGACGAACGTAAAGGATCCCATACCCAAAACCAGCAAAACTGGTGTAATATACAAAATACCATCCAAGAACTGTGAGAAATACTACACAGACCAATCAGAAGAAAACTGACAATACGCAAACACCAATTAGCCACGAAGAGACACGACCAATTCTCACTTGTCTCACTACACATGGGCAATGAGGGACACGAATTCGACTGGGACAACACATCCATAATCGCACAAGTCAAACAGAGACACACCAGGGAATTCCTGAGGCCTGGTGTTCCAACCGGAACTCCATCAGCAAACATGTTGAATTAGACCCTGTGTACATACTACTGAGAAACAGAACCAAAAGTAATACCAAACACTCCAGCAAACCGAGGCACAGAAATAACAAACAGGACAGAACACCTGCACTTCACCGGATGCGCACTGACAATGTTACCTGGCAGGGTGACAAAACATTTGCATTCAAACCCACCAGCTTGATGAGCATGTTTACAACCTCACGTTGGTGAAGCCACATTTGGAGTATTGTGTTCAGTTTTGATCATCTTGCTTTAGAAAGGATATTATTAAACTGGAAAGATGGCAGCAGAAATTTATAAGGGTGTTGCCAGAACTCAAGGGACTGAGTTATAGGGAGTGGTTGGACAGACTAGGACTTCTTTCTTTAGTCATGACGTGGAGGTGCCTGGAGCACACTCCTCTCACTGCACCTGATGAAGGGGCTACGCTCCCAAAAGTGTGTGATTTCAACTCAACTTGTTGGACCATAACCTGGTGGCTTGTGCTTTTTGACTTTTTTCTTTAGAGCGTAGGAGACTGGGAGGAGATCTTACAGAAGTGTATAAGATCATGAGAGGCTTGTATAGGGTGAATGCACTCAGTCTTTTTCCCAGGGTTGAGGAATCAGGGACTAGAGGGCATCAGTTCAAGCTAAGAGGCGAAAGAATAATTGGGAACCTGAGGGGCAACATTTTTACACAGAGGGTGGTATGCATATGGAATGAGCTGCCAGTGGAAGTGTATTGGGCTGGTACACTAACATTTAAAAGATCTTTGAACAAATACATGGATAAGAAAGGTTTAGAAGGATACGGGCCAAGTGCAGGGAAATGGGGTTAGCATGGATGGACCAAAGGGCCTGTATCTTGTGCCGTAGGACTCTCTGCTTCTATAACAGTGTGCAGAGTACAGAAATACAGAGAAGGTTAGAGAGAGAGATCAACATTAACATTTGAGTGGTCCATTCAAACATCTGATAACAGCGGGAAAGAAGCTGTTTGTATGTATTGTCAAACTTCCATATTTTCTGCCCAATATAAACGTGTGGAAGAGAGTATAACTGGGGCACGTGTGGTCTTTGATTATTTGCTTTCCTGAGACATTGGAAAGTGTAGATGGAGACAATGGATGGAAGGCTGATTTGTGTGATGGACTGGGACTGGGGTGTTCACAACTCTGCGGTTTCTTGCAGTCTTGGGAAGGGCAGTTGTGATAGGGTGCTTTCTGTGGTGCATCTATAAAAACTGGTAAGAGTCATTGTACACATGCTGAATTTCCTTTGCCTCCTGAGGAAGTTGTTGTGCTTTGTCGACCGTCGCGTCGACATGGATGGACCAGGTTAGATTGTTGGTGATCATCATTCCCAGGAACTTGACACTCTCAACCATTTCCAACACAGCACATTTGATGCAGACATGGGCATACCCTCCATTCCACTTCCTGAAGTCAGTGATCAGCTCCTTCATTTTGCTGACATTGATGGAGGGACAGTCATAGAGTCATAGAGTCATGCAGCATGGAAAGAGACGTTTTGGTCCAACTAGCCCATGCCGAACATAATCCCAAACTAAGCTAGTCCCAACTGCCTGCTCCTGGCCCATACCCCTTTAATCCTTTCCAAATCATGTGCTTATCTAAATGTCTTTTAAACTTTGTAACTGTGCACACATCTACCACTTCCTCAGGAAGTTCATTCCACACTCTTTGATGAAGTGACCAGGAAGGTTGATGAGGGCAGGATGTTGGACGTAGTCTATATGGATTTCAGTAAGGCCTTTGATATGGTTCCACATGGTAGGCTGCTCTGGAAGGTTAGATCACATGTAATCCAGGGACAGCTGACAAATTGGGTACACAGTTGGCTTGATGGTAATTGTGGAAGGATGCTTGTCAGACTGGAAGCCTTTGTCTAGGGGTGTGCCTCAGGGGTCGATGCTGGGCCCATTGCTGTTTGCTATCTATATCAGTGATTTAGATGAGAATGTATAAGGCATGATTAGTAAGTTTGCAGGTGACACTAAAATGGGTGGTATCGTGGACTGTGAGGAAGGTTATCAGAAATTGCAGCAGGATCTTGATCAGCTGGGGAAGTGGGCCAAGAAATGGCAAATGGAGCTTAATGTAGATAAGTGTGAGGTATTGCATTTTGGAAAGTCAAATCCAGGTAGAAGTTTCGTAGTGAATTGTAGGGCCTTAAGGAGTGTAGTGGAAGATATAGACCTTGTAGTTGAGGTGTACAGTTCTCTGAAAGTGGAGTCACAGATAGACAGGGCAGTGAAGAAGGCTTTTGGCACACAGTCCTTCATCAGTCAGGGTATTGAGGATAGAAGTCGGGAAGTTTATGATGTAGTTGTACATGACATTGGTGAGGCTGCACTTGGAGTATTGTGTTCAGTTTTGGTCACTGTGCTACAGGAAGGACGTTATTAAACTAGAAAGAGTGCAGAAGAAATTTACAGGGATGTTGTCAGGACTGAAGGGACTGAGTTATAGAGAGATGTGGGACAAGCTAGGCTTTTTTTGTTTAGAGCGTAAGAGATAGAGGGGAGATCTTAGAGAAGTGTCTAAGATCATGAGAGGCATGGATAGGGTGAATGCACTCAGTCTTTTTCCCAGGGTTGCGGTATCAAGGACTAGATGGCGTCAGTTTAAGGTAAGAGGTGAAAGAATACGTGGGAACCTGAGGGGCAACTTGTTTACACAGAGGGTGGTACACATGTGGAATGAGCTACCAGTGGAACTGGTTGAGGTGGGTACATTAACAACATTTAAAAGGCATTTTGACAAATACATGGATAGGAAAGGTTTAGAAGGATATGGGCCAAATGCAGGGAAATGGGCTTAGCATGGATGGACATTTTGGTCAGCATGGACCATTTCGGCCAAAGGGCCTGTCTCCATTCTGTAGGATCTATGATACACGTGAATCATGTCCTTCATGTCCTTTTTAAATCTCTCTCCTCTCAACTTGAAATCCTAGGTAAAAGACACCTGCCATTAACCCATGTATAGCTGTCATGATTTTATAAATCTCTCTAATGTAACCTGCTAAACTCCTACGCTTGTGAAAAACATTTCAGCTCCTCTAGTCTTTCTCTATAACTCAAACCTTCCATATATGGCAACAACCTGGTAAATCACTGAGATAACAAGGTGTACAGCTGGATGAACACAGCAGGCCAAGCAGGATCAAAGGAGCATGAAAGCTGACGTTTCGGGCCTAAACCCTTCATCAGAAATGGGGGAGGGGAAGAGGGCTCTGAAATAAATAGGGAGAGAGGGGGAGGTAGGTAGAAGATGGATCCAGGAGAAGATAGCTGGAGAGGAGACAGACAGGTCAAAGAGGTGGGGATGGAGCCAGTAAAGGTGAGTGTAGGTGGGGAGGTAGGGAGGAGATAGGTCAGTCCAGGGAGGATGGACAGGTCAAGGGGGCGAGATGAGGTTAGGAGGGAGGAAATGGGGGTGTGGCTTGAGGTGGGAGGAGGGGATAGGTGAGAGGAAGAACAGGTTAAGGAGGCGGGGACGAGCTGGGCTGATTTTGGGATGCGGTAGGGGGAGGGGAGAGTTTGAAGCTTGTGAAATCCACATTGATACCATTGGGCTGCAGGGTTCCCAAGCTGAATATGAGTTGCTGTTCCTGCAACCTTCGGGTGGCATCGTTGTGGCACCGCAGGAGGCCCAGGATGGACATGTCGTGTGAGGAATGGGAGGGGGAGTTGAAATGGTTCGCGACTGGGAGGTACAGTTGTTTGTTGCGAACTGAGTGTAGGTGTTCTGCAATGCAGTCCCCAAGTCTCCACTTGGTTTCCCCGATGTAGAGGAGGCCACAACAGGTACAGCGGATGCAGTATACCACATTAGCAGATGTGCAGGTGAACATCTGCTTGATATGGAAAGTCTTCTTGGGGCCTGGGATTGGGGTGAAGGAGGAGGTGTGGGGCAGGTGTAGCACTTCCTGCGGTTGCAGGGAAAAGTGCCGGGTGTAGTGGGGCTGGAGGGGAGTGTGGAGCGGACAAGGGAGTCACGGAGAGAGTGGTTCCTCCGGAAAACAGACAAGGGTGGGAAGGGAAAAATGTCTTTGGTGGTGGGGTCGGATTGCAGATGGCGGAAGTGTTGGAAGATGATGCGTTGGATCCGAAGGTTGGTGGGGTGGTACGTGAGGACGAGGGGGATTCTTTTTTGGTTCTTATTGCAGGGCCGGAGTGTGAGGGATGAGTTGCGGGAAATGTGGGAGACAAGGTCAAGGGTGTTCTCGACCACTGCAGGGGGGATGTTGCGGTCCTCGAAGAACAAGGACATCTAAGATATACGGGAGTGGAATGCCTCATCCTGGGAGCAGATGCGACGGAGGCGAAGGAATTGGGAATAGGGGATGGCATTTTTACAGGAAGGTGGGTGGGAGGAGGTGTATTCTAGGTAGCTGTGGGAGTCAGTGGGCTTGAAATGGACATCGGTTTCTAGGTGATTGCCTGAGATGGAGACAGAGAGGTCCGGGAAGGTGAGAGAGGTGTTAGAGATAGTCCAGGTGAACTTAAGGTTGGGGTGGAACGTGTTGGTGAAGTGGATGAACTGTTCGAGTTCCTCGTGGGAGCACGAGGCGGCGCCGATACAGTCATCAATGTAACGGAGGAAGAGGTGGGGTTTAGGGCCAGTGTAGGTACGCAAGAGGGATTGTTCCACGTAACCTACAAAGAGGCAGGCATAGCTTGGGCCCATATGGGTACCCATGGCCACCCCCTTTGTCTGTAGGAAGTGGGAGGAATTGAAAGAGAAGTTGTTGAGGGTGAGGACGAGTTTGGCTAAGCGGATGAGGGTGTCAGTGGAGGGGGACTGGTCAGGCCTGCGGGACAGGAGGAAGCGGAGGGCCTTTAGGCCATCTGCATGGGGAATGCAGGTGTATAGGGACTGGACATCCATAGTAAAAATGAGGTGTTGGGGACCAGGGAATTGGAAGTTCTGGAGGAGGTGGAGGGCGTGGGTGGTGTCACGGACGTAGGTAGGGCGTTCCTGGACTAAGGGGGAGAAAATGGAGTCGAGATAGATGGAGATAAGTTCGGTGGGGCAGGAGCAGGCGGAGACATAGGGTCGACCAGGGCAGTCAGGTTTGTGGATTTTGGGAAGTTGATAGAAGCGGGTGGTGCGGGGTTGGGGAACTTCACCTCAAGCCGCCCCCCCGCCCTATTTCCTACCTACTAACCTCATCCTGCCCTCTTGACCTGTCCGTCCTCCCTGGACTGACCTATCTCCTCCCTACCCCCCTACCTACACTCACTTTTACTGGCTCCATGCCCGCGTCTTTGACTTATCTGTCTCCTCTCCACTTATCTCCTCCTCTGTCCATCTTCTATCTGCCTCCTGCTCTCTCCCTATTTATTTCAGAACCCCCTTCCCATCCCCCAATTCTGATGAAGGGTCTAGGCCCAAAACGTCAAGCTTTCCTACTCCTATGATCCTGCTTGGCCTGCTGTGTTCATCCAGCTGTACACCTTGTTATCTCGGATTCTCCAGAATCTGCAGTTCCTAATATCTCTGTTAAATCACTGAACCGTCTCTGGCTTAATGATATAATTTCTATAACTGGGTGACCAGAACTGGACGCGGTATTCCAGAATCGACCTCACCAATTAGAAATTGTTGTCTTTGCACCATGCTGTTAAGCACTCAATCTGTTTCTTGTGTTCTGCCTTGTTGTTGTTCGAGATCCAACCTGCAATGGTGGTGCTGTCAGCAATCTTGTAAATGGAGTTGGGGTGGGATTTGGCCACACAGTCTTGAGTGTATAAGGAGCATAGTAGGGGGCTGAGTGCACAGCCTTGCAGGGCACTGATGTTGTGGATTATGGTGGAGGAAGTGTTATCGCCTATGCTTACTGATTGTGGTCTATATGTCAGGAAGTCGAGGATCCAGTTATAGAGAGGGGAGCCGAGACCTACGTGTCAGAGTTTAGAGATAAGTTATAATAGAATGGTTATATTGGAGATAACAAGCATGGGGCTGGATGAACACAGCAGGTCAAGCAGCATCATAGGAGCAGGAAAACTTGACGTTTCGGGCCTAAACCCTTCATCAGAAAATTTTCTGATGAAGGGTTTAGGCCCG
>JAHRHZ010000156.1:456617-473763 GCA_024137785.1 Ginglymostoma cirratum | reverse complement strand
CTCCTATGATGCTGCTTGGCCTGCTGTGTTCATCCAGCCCCACACCTTGTTATCTCAGATTCTCCAGCATCTGCAGTACCTTTTATCTCTAGACTAGCTTTCATTGTCCATCCCAACTAGATTAGATTTCAGGCCTTTAGCATCAGACAGGAAGAAGAGAAGCCTATTAAAAAGTAAAATGAATTGGAAACTAATCTCTCAGATCCAATTTTTGAGAACTTCTTTCGCAAAAATGCAACAACGGGTTTCTATTTTGAATTTGACGAACACCTATTATGGACCAGACCAACCTCCCTTCAGATATATCAAGGAGATAGCCGAGACCCTGACTTTTATTCAAAGACAAGTATAAGGTGATGTGTTCCTGATGTAATTCAATTGGTTACACTCCTCAGCTTTTGGCAAAACAAAGTTTATTCTTACAGCACTGTTAAAATACAAACAAAAGAAAAGTTCTAACTTTAATTCGATTGAAAAACTTAACAGAATAATAGATTATTTAACTACTAAATAGCAGTTGTTCCAATATCGTAACATCTCACACACACCCTTGGCAATGGCAACTTCAGTAAAATGGATTGTCTCACGTGCAATGTTTCTCCGATCCAGAAGGAAAGAACATCAACAGTAAATTCTGGTAGAGAGGGAGAAGCCCATCTTTTGCTATAGAAGGGAGAGATGTATGGCAGCTTCGAAACCCCAATAGCTACTGAAATTTAGACTAAATTGTGGGAGCCTGATTCCACCAATTCATTCTGCTTTAAAATTGTTCCAACTTTAAAAAACAATCCCAAGGCCTCACAGCTGTTTACTTCATTGGGTTGGATTAGGCCCCTTGGCACCTCTGTCTCAACCTCTCTTCATTAAAAAAGGACAAACTACACCTCTTAAAGGGATAGTATTCTCACAGATCCTCCTCATAACTTAAATTAGAGCCACAACCCAAGAGTTATTACTTGAAAGACAAAGTACAAATGAGGAAATGGAGACCACCTCAAATCTGAACTACAGAGGAATGGGCAGTGGTCCAGTAGCTTTTAGTTCTGTTTGAGTATCGTGATCAAATTTTATGAACAATTTATGAAATTCTGATAGCAGTCAGCTAAAAGGAAAATAGAGGCAAAATATGAAAACATTCTTAATGACCTGGGTTCTATAAAGATGGGCATATTTTGCCAGGCTTGCTGTATATGTCAGTTAGTGAGGAAACCCGCTATCAATGTAAACTGCGGCTTGAATTTTGATGCCACTTTCAAAGAATTGTTTATGATTTTAATAGATTGTGTGAGACCCCAACCTTAAACCAGGAATGGGAACCAGTAGCAAAAACAGAAATTTCTAGAAAATCTCAGCAGGTCTGGCGGCATCTATGGAGAGAAATCAGAGTGAACGTTTTGGCTCCAGTGACCCTTCCTCAGAACTAGTATCTCTTAAAGATAGAACATAGATCATAGAACAGTACAGCATAGTACAGGCCCTTTGGCCCATGATGTTGTGCCGACCTATTATCCTACTCTTAAAATCAAACTACCCTGCGTACCCTGCATTTTACTATCATCCATGTGCCTATTCAAGAGTGGCTTAAATGTCCCTAATGTGTCTGACTCCACTACCACTGCTGGAAGCGCATTCCATGCACCCACCGCTCTCTGTGTAAAGAACCTGCCTCTGACATCTCCCTTATACCTTCCTCCAATCATCATAAAATTATGCCTCCTCATATTGGTCATTTCTGTTCTGGGAAAAAGACTCTGACTATCCACTCTCTCTATGCCTCCCATCACCTTGTACACCGCTACCAAGTCACCTTTCATCCGTCTTCGCTCCAGTGAGAAAAGCCTTAGCTCCATCAACCTTTCATCATAAGACTTGCCCTCCAGTCCAGGCAGCATCCTGGTAAATCTCCTCTGCACTCTCACTAAAGCTTCCATATCCTTCTTACAATGAGGCGACCAGAATATTCCAGTTGTGGTCTCCCCAGGTTTTTACAGAGCTGCAGCATAACCTTGTGGCTCTTAAACTCAGTTCACCTGCCAAGATGCTGGATATTCCAGCAAAACTTCACTAACGAGTGATGTTCAGAAGGGAACAGTGCAAAAATTGTAATGGAACATAGGAACACAGAAAATAGAACAGTAATAAACCATTCAGCCCTTTGAGCCTCCTCCACCATTCAATATGATCATGGCTAATTTTGCAATTCAGTATCCTGTTCCTGCCTTCTCCCCCTACCATCTGATTCTCTTCTTCAATATGAAATATATCTAAGTCCTTCTTCAAAACATTTAATTTTTTGGCCCTAATAGCTTTTACAGGCTCACCACTGAAGAAAACTATAAGTTAGTTGGTTGGTAAAAGCTGCTAATTTGATTGGTTGATTGATTCATTGTCATATGTACCGAAGTACAGAGCAGTACAGGCCGAACATAGTAAGCAAGATCCAAATGACTTAGACAGAGGTACAGGTTACATTGTACGGGGTGTGTGCTAGATGACATCAACGTTAGCAAGATCAGTCATTATTTGAGGCTAGAGAGTCCATTCATCAGTCTAATAATGGCCGGGAAGTTGTTCCTGAACCTGCTCGTGCGTGTGTTCAGTCTTCTGTATCTTCTGCCTGATGGAAGAGGTTGTGGAAGATCTTTCCGGGGTGGGGGGAATGCAAAAGGTCATTGATGATGTTGGCATCCTTTCTGTAGCAGTGAGTCATGTCAATGGAGTCCATGGATGGAAGGTTGGCTTCCGTGGTGGTCTGGGCTGTGCGGAATATCTACTTTAAATTGCTTTCCGATAAATGGAAAAAGGAGAGATATTTTACAGATTTAAAAATTAGAGACCAGTAGAAATAGTTTTAAAAAAACCTCAGCAGTGAGCCGATTGGCTGGTAAAGCCCGAAGAGACGAACCCTAAATAGCCATTATTTTAAGGATTGTAAAATTATAAATTAATTCACTGAAGATTAACTGAAATTCACCAGGAATAAGTAACCATCAGAGAAAAAGAAAAGGAGTGTCTTTTTAGATTAAGTAAAGACTTAAGACTGGACTGCGGTGGTTCAAGAAGACAATCTACCACCATCTTCTTGAAGGCAACTAGGGACGGGCAATAAATGTTGACCAGCCAGCAGCACCCATGTTTGTGTGCGAACAAAATGTTTTGAAAACTCTGCAACAAAGACTTAATAAAGTCAATTTTTAATCATTGCAGGTGAGTGTAACTGAGTGGAATATGTCTCCTGTCACATGTGGGCAGTCACTGACCACAGTCCTGCTCACAAATCAGTTTTCCATTTTGGAAGCCAATAGAAATACTGGTTCATCAAAGGAGTGCTGACAGATCCAGGCTTCTGGCACAACAAGCAGCCTGACTGTCCAGGAGGCAAGGAAGAATAATGATAGAGAATATTAGTTAGGAGGATGGACAGGCATTTCTGCAGCTGCAGATATGACTCCAGATAGTGTATTGGCTCCCTAATGCCAGGGTCAGAGATGTCACTAAGTGGCTGGAGGGCATACTAAAGAGACAGGGTAGCCAGAGGAATGGCCTGGACAGAGGGAACACTGGGAAGATATTTCCATTGGCAGGAGAAACTGGGACCCGAGGGCACAGCCTTAGAGTAAAGGAAAGACCCTTTAGAACAGAGATGAGGAGAAACTACTTAACTAGACTCTGGTGAATCTGTGAAATTCATTGCCACAGAGGGCTGTGAAGGCTAAGTCATTGAGTATATTTAAGACCGAGATAGATAGGTCTTGATTGCCAAGGAGATCAAAGGTTATGGAGAGAAAGTGGGAGAATGGAGTTGAAAACCTTATCAGCCATGATTGAGTGGCAGAGCAGACTCAGTGGGCCAAATGGCCTAATTTCTGTTCCTATGTCTGATGGTCTTAGGGTCTTATGGTTGTGGGAGCATTGGTATCAGCAATATTGGTAGCAGTATTAGCACCAAGAGCTCAGAAGACTAGGCAGTAGACTAAAGACCTCCACCATTGATGCTAAGTAGTAGCAGTGTGTACTAGCCACAAGATGCACTGCAGAAATTCAGCACCTCCCAAACCCATAACCACTTCCATCTAGAAGGACAAGCACAGCAGAAATATGGGAACACCACCAGCTTCAAGATGCCCTGAAAGACACTCACCATCCTGACTTGGAACTATATTGCCATTCCTTCACTGTCACTGGGTCAAAATCTTGGAATTCCCTCCCAACGGCATTGACAGTCAACCCACAGTAGACTGCAGCGGTTCAAGAAGGTAGATCACCACCACTTTCTCAAGGGCAACTAGGGATGGGGCAATAAATGCTGACACACAGCGATGCCTACATCCCACAAATGAGTTTTAAAAAAAGCAGAATCTCAAATGTTGTAATCTCATCATTACTCCAGATGCCATTTGTGAGTGCTAGTGAGTGCAGAAATAGAAGGATAGAGCAGATGAATGCATTGTTCAAGATTTAGTACAGGAAGTGGGGTTTTAAATTCCTAGAAAACTGGGACTGTTTCAGGGGAAGGTCGGATTTTTGCAAACTCGATGGTATACACCTGAACCAGAATAGAGACTAACCTCTTTGTGGGATGGTTTTTCAGTATTATTGAGAGGAGTTCAAAGAAGTTCAGCAGAGGCAGGGGGTCACAGTTCTGTGAGTTCAATAGTGACACAGCACACATTAGAAAAGGCAACTGGGCAGAAGTAGTACAGCCATGTTAAGTCACAAGGGAGTAGGGTGAGTCTAGATGGCCTCTACTTTAATACCCTGAGTATTACAGGTAAGAAAAATGAGTTAAAGGCATGGATTGACATGAGGAATTGTGATGTTGTTGCCATCACACAGATCTGTTTGAGGAAGGGTCAGAATCGTGGAATTGTGCTGTAAAGAAGAGGCCCTTTCTCCCGTTGAGTCTATACCGCCATAAATACGCCACTACGTACACTGGTCCCACTTTCACACACTAGGATCAGAGCCTTGAATGTTATGACATATCAAGTGTTCAACCAAGTAATGGTTACGTGGTTTCCCACTTCAACTACTCTCCTAGACAGCACATTCCAGACCCCCACTGCCCTGTAGGATAAATCCTGTCTTCAAACTTCCCTCAAAACGTTCTGCCTTTCACTTCAAAACAATGCCCTTGTTATCGACCCTTTGACTATGAAAAATAGCTGCTTTCTATTCCTTATTATGATATACACCTCTCTTGAGTCCCTCCTCAATCAAAGAAAACAACCCAAGCTTATCCAATCTCTCTTCATTGATGAAATACTCCCTCCCAGGCAATATCCTGGTGAATCCCCTCTGCACCCCCACCTTCCCTGGAGCATTGGACACTGAGGGGTGACCTTTTTCTGGTTTATAAAATCATGAGGAGCATGGATGTGGTGAATTGTCAAGGTCCTTTTCCTAAGGTGGGGAATCCAAAATTAGAGGGCATAGGTTTAAGGTGAGAGGGGAAAGATTTAAAAAGAACCCCAGCGGTAACTTTTTCATGCAGAAGGTGGTGCATGTATGGAATGGGCTGCCAGAGGAAGAGATGGAGGCTGGAAGAATTCCAGCATTTAAAAGGCATCTGGATGGGTTTAGAGGGGTATGGGCCAAATGCTGGTGAATGGGAGTACATCAGATTGGGATGGCTGGTCAGTACGGGCAAGTTGAATGGAAGGGTCTTGTTCCATGCTGTATGACTTTTATGACTCTATGATTCATAACAGTTGTATTCATCCAATAGTGCATTGGCCGGAGCTGCACACGGTTCTCCACCAGTGGCCTAACCAAAGTTACACACAGCTCCAACATAATCTCCCTGTTCTTATAATCTATACCAAGACTAATAAAGGCAAGTGTCTCATATGCCTTCTTAACTACCCTAGTGACCTGTCCTGCCATCTTCAGGGATCTGTGGACAAGCATCTGAAGATCCTTCTGTTCTTCTGAGCTTCCTTCAATATTCCCATGTCTTTCAGATTGGCAGACAGTGACGAGTGGGGTACCACAAGGTTCATTGCTGGGACACCAGCTATTCTCAATGTACATTAACAATATTTCCAAATTTGCAGATGACACTAAGCTTGGTGTCAGTGTGTGCTGTGAGGAGGATGCTAAGAGGCTGCAGGGTGACTTGGACAGACTGGTTCAGTGGGCAAATACTTGTCACATGCAATCTACTGTGGATAAATGTGAGGTTACCCACTTTGGTAGCAAAAACAGAAAGGCAGATTATTATCTGAATGGTAGCAGTTTAAGAAAAGGTGAGGTGCAATGAGACCTGGGTGTCTTGGTCAAACAATCACTGAAGGGTGGTGTGCAGGTGCAGCAGGCAGTGAGGAAGGCAATGGCCTGCTCTCCTTCATAGTGAGAGGATTTGAGTATCAGAGATGTCTTGCTTCAGTTACATAGGGCCTTCGTGAGGGCACACCTTGAGTAATATTTGCAGTTTTGGTCTCCCAGCCTGAAGAAGGTCATTCTTGCTATTGATGGAGTCCAGCAAAGGTTCACTAGGCCAATTCCCAGGATCACAGGGCTGGTATATGAGGAAAGACTGGATCGATTGGGCTTGTATTTGCTGGAATTTAGAAGAATGAGGGGGGATCTCATAGAAACATATAAAATCCTATTGGGACTGGACAAGCTAGATATGGAATGAATGTTCCCGATGTTGGGGAGGTCCAGAACTAGGGGTCACAGTCTAAGGATAAGAGATAAGTCATTCAGGACTGAGATGAGGAAGAATTTCTTCACTCAGAGAATTGTGCATCTGTGGAATTCTCTCCCACAGGAAGCTGTTAGGGCCAGTTCATTAGATGTATTCAAGAGGGAGCTGGATGTGGCCCTTGCTGTAAAAAGGATCAAGGGTATGAAGAGAGGGCAGGAATGGGATACTGAGATTGCATGATTAGCCATGACCATATTGAAAGGTGGTACAGGCTCGAAGGACCAAATGGCTTTCAAAGTGTAAAACCTCACAGTTATCAGGATTTAATTCTATCTGTCATTGATCTGCCCATCTGACCAATCCATTTTTAACCTCCTGTAACCTAACACATTTCTCTTCACTGTCAATCACCTGGTCAATTTTTGTGTCATCCATAAATATACCTATCCTTCCACATTATCATCATTTATGAATATCACAAACAATAGGGACCCTACACTGATCGCTGTGGTGCATTACTGCACACTGGACTCCAGTCATAAAACAGCCTTCTATCTCTGTTACCTGTCACTAAGCCAGTTTTGGATCCAACTTGCCCAGTTATCCTGGATCCCATGTGCTTTTACTTTCTTTATCAGTCTCCCATGTGGGACCTTGTCAAAGGCCTTGGTGAAAATCATATAAACTACATCAACTACACTACCCTCAACTGCACCTCCTCAAAAAATTCCAGCAGATTTATTAGGCATTACCTCTCTCTGACAAAGCCTTGCTGACTATTCCTCATCCAGCATTGTAGATTAATTCTCTGCTTTACTATTTTCTGCAAGTTTTCCAACTAGTGATGTGACACTGATCAGTCTGTAATTCCCTGATCATCCTGACCGCTTCAAAATCTACTTGAAAAGTGGAACCACTTTAGCTGTCCTCCAATCCTCTTGCACCTCCCCTGTAGCCAGAGAAGAATTAAAAGTTTGCGTCAGAACCCCTGGAATTTCCTCCTTCACCTCCAACAACAGTCTGGGATGCAACTGATTGGGACCTAAAGATTTGTTCACCTGTACATCAACTAAAACCTCTAATATGTCCCTGTACAAAATGCACAACACTCATCTAAATATGTGGTCACCTCCTCAAAAAATTTTACCAGAGTTGTTCGGCATGACTTCCTTCTGGCAAAGCCATGCTGACTATTCCTGATCAAATCTTGCCTCTCCAAGTGCAGACCAATTTTCTCTTTCATTATTCGCTGATAGGGTTGTAAAGAAGGAATATGGTGTGTTGGCTTTCATTAACGGGGGATTGAGTTTAAGAGCCGTGAGGTTATGCTGCAGCTCTATAAAACTCTGGTTAGGCCACACTTGGAATATTGTGTTCAGTTCTGGTCACCTCATTAAAGGAAGGATGTGGAAGCTTCAGAGAGGGTGCAGAGGAGATTTACCAGGATGCTGCCTGGATCGGAGGGCGGGTCTTATGAGGAAAGGTTGAGGGAGCTAGGGGTTTTTTCATTGGAGCGAAGAAGAATGAGAGGTGACTTGATAGAGATGTGCAAGATGATGAAAGGCATAGATAGAGTGGATAGTCAGAGACTTTTTCCCAGGGCGGAAATGACTACTACGAGGGGGCATAATTTTAAGGTGATTGGTGGAAGGTATAGGGGAGATGTCAGAGGTAGGATCTTCACACAGAGAGTGGTGGGTGCATGGAATCCACAGCCAGCAGTGGTAGTGGAGTCAGATACTTTAGAGACTTTTAAATGACTCTTGATAGGCACATGGAGGATAATAAAATGTACAGTATGCAGGGTAGTTTGATCTTAGAGTAGGATAATAGGTCGGCACAACATTGGGCCGAAGGGCCTGTACTATGCTGTACTGTTCTATGTTCTATGTTCTATTTTCTCCAAGTTTCACGATCAGGAAACTTCAGGAATAGCAAGTCAACATTCCAATGATCTTCAGGCAGAGCAGCAGAGGATATGAAAAACGAGTTTGTGTCCCATTGTTAATGATGAAGTCAGTTACTGCAATAAGGTGGTGGGGTGGGGGGGGGGGGAGGCGGGTGGTGCATGCTGATATTGAGAGAGTAGTCAAATGAGGTTTTGTAGGCAAGAATAAAAATGGGGCACTCACATCTTTCAGGATGATATTATCATCCCCCAAACAGTGAGCAGGCAACTGAGGAGCACATATCTCAAAAATTTACTAAGGTGAGTAACATCAATTCTAGAGGAATTCAACTTCCCCAACTGCAATAGTCATCGTGTAAGGTGTTTAGCGGGACTTCTTGAAATGGATAAAGGAGAGTTTTTTTATGTCCACTTGGAGAAAATCCCACAAGAGGAGGTGTAGGTCTGCACTGAATTCTCGGGAACAAAACCGGACATGTTTGAGGCAACAGTGGGGAGCACTTTCATGATAAGGACCACAACACCATTCCTTGTAAATTTGAAAAATAAAACCAAAGAACTGTGGATACTGGGAATTAGAAACAAAAACAGAAACTCATCAGATCTGGCAGCATCTGTGGAGAGAAGTCAGAATCACTGCTTTTTGTCATTTATATAAATGATTTGGATGTGAACATAAGGGATATGTTTGGTAATTCTATAGATAATACCAAAATAAGTGGTTTCGTGGACACCCAAGGAGGTTACCTCAGAGTACAATGGGACCTTGTTCAGATCGGCAGAGGAGTGGCAGATGGAGGAGTTTAATTTAGATAACACACACAAATGAAGCTGCATGGGAACATTATTTAAACAGGCAACAACACACTGTAGCAGCACAGAGCTATGACAAGAAGAAAAAGAAGAGTACCTCAAGTATTTAAAGACAATGGATACCTGAAAAACTGGGTCAGAAGATGCCTGTCACACGCATGACACCAGGAAGATATAACATGCCCTGACAGACTCACCACGCTACCTTACATTAGGAACATATCGGAACTAACCACAAGACTCCTATGACCACTGGGCATCAGAGTTGCACACAAACCCACATCAACCCTACGCCAACTGCTCACCCAAACCAAAGACCCAACCACTATGGACAGGACCAATGTCATATACAAGATTCTCTGCAAAGACTGCGACAAACAGGAAGGAAATTAACCACAAGGATACTTGAACATCAATTGGCAACAAAAAGACACGACCAATACTCACTCATCTCCATCCACATGGATAAGGAGAACCATTAATTAGATTGGGACAACGCCAGGATCCTAGGACAGGCAAAGCAGAGACAAGCGCAGGAATTCCTAGAAGCCTGGTACTCCACTAAAAAAACCATCAATAAACACATAGAGCTAGACCCCATATATACTCCATTGCAAAGGAAAACTGGATTCTGGTCTCCCTGCTATAGGAAGGATGTTGTGAAATTTGAAAGGGTTCAGAAAAGATTTACAAAGATGTTGCCAAGGATAGAGGATTTGTGCTATAGGGAGAGAATGAATAGACTGGGGCTAGTTTAGAGAGTCATAGTCACAGAGCTGTACAGCATGGAAACAAACCCTTCAGTCCAACATGTCCTTGCCAACCAGATATCCTAAGTTAATCTAGTCCACTTTGCCAGCATTTGGCTCATATCCCTCTAAATCCTCCCTATTCATATACCCATCCAGATGCCTTTTAACTGTTGTAATTGTACCAGCCTCCACCACTCCCCCTGTCAGCTCATTCCATACACGCACCACCTTCTGTGAGAAAAAGTAGCCCCTTAGGTCCTTTTTATATTTTACCCCTCTCACCTTAAACCTGTGCCCTCCCATTTTTGACTTCTCTGCCCTGGGGAAAATTCACTTTATCCATGCCCCTCATGATTTTATAAACTTCTAGAACGTCGCCCCTCAGCCTCCAGTGTTCTAGAGAAAATAGCCGCAGCCTATTTGGCCCCTCCCTATAGCTCAAACCCTCCAACCCTGGTAACATCCTTGTAAATCAATTCTGAGCCCTTTCAAGTTTCGCAGCATCCTTCCTATAGCAGGGAGACTGGAATTGAATGCAGTATTCCAGAAGCGGCTAACCAATATCCTGTTTCCTTGGAGTGCCAGAAGTTGAGGGATCACCTGATATAAGTTTATAAAGGTGAAGACGATAGAAATGGCGGCTAATGATCCTTTGGATGTGGATGCTGTTGGAATGGTATGCAAGGACCTAGGGAGGGAAGAGAGTGGGTGAGGGCTGGATTGCGAGAGATGGATCAGGCACAGATGATGGCCCTGTCAACCATGGTGATAGGGAAACTTTCGTTGAGGAATAAGGTAGACATCTCGTCATTTGTGTGGCACAAGTGTTTCTTGCCTCCTATCATCCCAGGCCAGGATATTGTCCAGATTTTGTTGCATTTGAACATGGACTGCTTCAGTATCTGAGGAGTCACGAATGGTGCTGAACATTGTGCAATCATCGGCGAACATCCCACTTCTGACCTTATGATGGAGGGAAGGTCATTGATGAAGCAGCTGAAGATGGTTGGGCCTAGGACACTACCCTGACGAGCTCCTGTAGAGATGTCCTGGAGCTGAGATGATTCACATCCAACCACCACAACCATCTTCCTACGTGCCAGATATGACACCAACCACCGGAGAGTTTGCCCACTGAATCCAGTTTTGCTCGGGCTCCTTGAAGCCACAATCAGTTGAATGCAGCCTTGATATCAAGGGCTGTCCTTCTCACATAACTTCAAATAAGATTAGAATAGTAAGGTGGGTTTTTTTAATCCAGCGTGGAAGCAAAGGTTGAAGAGCTATTTTCTATGTGTCAATCTCTATGACTTTACAACTCCAGAGGAGGTGTTTGTAAGGAAATACCCAACATGTTCCCTTTCGGGTGAAATGTTGGAGCACCAAACCCAGAGAATCATGGATATTTAGCAATATTCAGGGCTGGATAAAAAGTAAAGGAGAGGTTTTTAGAAGTTACAAAGAAAGCAAAACAACAAAAGTCCTTAGTGGAGTAAAGGAAGTGCAGGGGTGATCTTAGGAAAGCAGTTATAAATGCAAAAAGAGGTTATGAAAGAAACACTGGTTGACAAGATTATGGAGAATCCTATGATATTCTACAAGTGTATCAAAGGGAAAAGAATAACAGGAAAAGTGTAGGGCCCGTGAGTGACCACAAGGCAATCTGTCAGTGAAGTATTGGTATGTTGGTAAAGTGTTAAATTTGCACTTCACATCAATCTCAACTTGGAGAAGGAGGATACAGGTAGAAAATTCAAGAGGGTGGAAGGTGAGGTTCTTGAGTACATTGATATAGGGGCAAATCAGAAGTTTTAGTGGATTTAAAACTGGTAAAATCCCCAGATCTAAATTAATTACACCCCAAGCTGCTGTGAGAGGTGAAGGAGGAAATTCCAGGGGCTCTGACGCAAATTTTGAAATCTTCTCTGGCTACAGAGGAGGTGCAAGAGGATTGGAGGACAGCTAAAATGGTTCCACTTTTCAAGTAGATGTTGAAGTGGTCAGGATGAATCAGGAAATTACAGAGCAGTCAGCCTCACATCACTAGTTGGGAAACTGTTGCAGAAAATAGTAAAGCAGAGCATTAATCTCCACTTAGAGAGGCAAGGCTGGATGAGGAATAGTCGGCAAGGCTTTGTCAAAGGGAAGTAATGCCTAATAAATCTGCTGGAATTTTTTGAGGAGGTGCAGATGAAGGTCGTGCAGTTGATGTAGTTTATATGATTTTCACCAAGGCCTTTGACAAGGTCCCACATGGGAGACAGATAAAGAAAGTAAAAGCACATGGGATCCAGGGTAACTTGGCAAGTTGGATCCAAAATTGGCTTAGTGACAGGTAACAGAGATAGAAGGTTATTTGTATGACTGGAGCCCAGAGTGCAATGGTGTACCACGGCGATCAGTGCTGGGTCTCTTTTCTTCATATTAATTTGTGGGATGTGACCATTGCTGTCTGGGCCAGCATTTATTGCCCCATCTCCAGTTGCCCTTGAGAAGGTGGTGGTGAGCTGCTTTCTTGAACCACTACAGTCCATCTGCTGCAGGTTGATCCACAATGCCATTAGGAACGGAATTACAGGATTTTAACCTTGCAACGATGAAGGAACAGCGATATATTTCCAAGTCAGGATGTTGAGTGGCTTCAACGGAACTTGCAGGTGGTAGAGTTCCCACGTATCTGCTGCTCTGTCCGACTGAATGGAAGTGAATTTCTGCAGTGCATCTTGTAGATAGTACATACTGCTGCCAAGTGGACTAATTTCTCCTGGATGATGTCAAGCTTCTTGAGTGTTGGTTGGGACTGCACCCATCCAGCGAAATGGGGAGTATGCCATCATACTCCTGACTTGTGCCTTGTAAATGCTGGACAGTGTTTTGCAGGGTTGGGAGGGGAGTTACCTGCCGTGGTGTTCCCAGCCTCCAACCTGGTCTCGTAGCTACTGTGTTTATGTGGTGAGTCCAGTTGGGTTTTTGGTCAATGGTAACACCCAAGACATTGATAGTTAGGGATTCAATGATTATAACAGCATTGAATGTAAAGGGATCGTGGCTAGATTGGTAGATTCATGGTGAAGGTCATTGCCTGGCATTTGTGTGACGCAAATGTTGCTTGCCTCTTGTCAACCCAAGCCTGGATATTATCCAGATCTTATTGCATTTGAACAAGGACTACTTCAGTAACTGAGGAGTCACAGATGGTGCTGAACATTGTGCAATCATCGGCGAACATCCCACTTCTGACCTTATGATGGAGGGAAGGTCATTGATGAAGCAGCTGAAGATGGTTGGTCCTAGAACACTACCCTGAGGAACTCCTGAAGAGAAGTCCTGGAGCTGAAATGATTGACCTCCCACAACCACGACCATCTTCCTATATGTCAGGTATGACTCCAACCACCAGAGCGTTTGCCCCCTGATACCCATTGATTATAGTTTTGCTAGGGTTCCTTGATGCCACACTCGATCAAATGCAGCCTCGATGTGAAGGGCTATCACCCTCACCTCACCTCTGGGATTCAGCTCTTGAGTCCATGTTTAAACTAAGGCTGTAATGAGATCAGGAGCTGAGTGGCCCTGGCGGAACTCAAACTGGGCGTCACTGAGCAGGTTATTTCTGAGCAGGTGCTGCTTGATAGCGCTGTTGATGACACCTTCCATCGCTTTACTGATGATCGAGAGTAGACTGTTTGGGCGGTAATTGGCCGGGTTGGATTTGTCCTGCTTTTCATGTACAGGACATACTCGCGCAATTTTCCACATTGTCGGGTAGATACCAGTGCTGTAACTGTGCTGGAACATCTTAGCTAGGGGAGCAGCAAGTTCTGAAGCACAAGTCTTCAGTACTATTGCCGGAATGTTGTCAGGGCCTGTAGCCTTTGCAGTATCCGGTGTTTCCAGCCATTTCTTGATATCACGTGAAGTGAATCGAATTGGCTGAAGACTGGTATCTGTAATGCTGGGGTCCACTGGAGGAGGCCGAGATGAATCATCCTCGACCCACTTCTGACTGACGATTGACCGTCCTCCTCCAGTGAGTTGTTTAATTGTCCACCAACATTCACGATTGGATGTGGCAGGACTGCAGAGCTTAGACCTGATACCTTGGTTGTGGGATCACTTAGCTCTGTCTAACTGTTGCTGCATTCGCTGTTTGGCGTGCCAGTTGTCCTGTTTGGTGGCTTCACCAGGTTGATACCTCATCTTCAGGTATGTCTGGTGCTGCTCCTGGCATGCCCTCCTGCACTGTCCATTGAACCAGGGTTGATCCCGTGACTTCATGGTAATGGTTGAGTGGGGGATATGCCAGGCCATGAGGTTACAGATTACACTGGAGTACAATTCTGCCACTGTTGATGGCCCACAGCGCCTCATGGATGACCAATCTTCAGTTGCTAGATCTGTGCAAAGTCTGTCCCATTTAGCACAGTGATAGTGCCACACAACATGATGGAGGTTGTTCTCAATGTGAAGGCAGGACTTCATCTCCACAAGGACTGTGCAATGGTCACTCTTACCGATACTGTCATGGACAGATACATCTGCAGCTGGCAGATTGGTAAGGATGTGGTTAAGTATGTTTTTCCCTCTTGTTGGTGTCCTCACCACCTGATGCAGACCCAGTCTAGCAGCTATGTCTTTTAGGACCCAACCAGCTCAATCAGTTGTACTGCTGCCGAGCCACTCTTGGTGGTGGACATTGAAATCCCCCATCCAGAGTACATTTTGTGTCCTTCCCATATTCAGTGCTTCCTCTAAATCTTGTTCAACATTGAGGAGCACTGATTCATCGGGTGAGGGAGGACGGTATGTGGTAATCAGCAGGAGGTTTCCTTTCCCATGTTTAACCTGAAGCCATGAGACTTCATGGGGTCCAGAGTTAATGGGGCCCAGAGTTAATGTTGAGGACTCCTACAGCAACACCCTCCTGACTGTGTACCACTTTGCTGCCACCTCTGCTGGTTCTGTCCTGGCGGTGGGACAGGACATATCCAGGGATGGTGATGGTGGTGTCTAGGACATTGTTTGTAAGGGATGATTCTGTGGGTATGACTATGTCAGGCTTTTGCTCGATTAGTCTGTGAGACAGTTCTCCCAATTCTGGCACTAACCCCCAGATGCTAGTGAGGAGGACTTTGCAGGGTCAACAGGACTGTTTCTGCCGTTGTCTTTTCCGATGCATAGGTCGATGCCAGGTGATCCTTCCAGTTACATTTCTTTTGAGTCTTTGTAGCGATTGGTACAACTGAATGGCTTGGTAGGCCATTTCAGAGGCTAACTGAGAGTCAACCAGATTGCTGTGGGCCTGGAGTCACAAGTAGGCCAGACCAGGTAAGGGTGGCAGATTTCCTTCCCTGAAGGACATTAGTGAACAAAATGTGTTTTTCTGACAATCAGCCATTATTTCACGGTAATGGTTGAATGGGGGATATGCTGGGCCATGAGGTGATCAGTAGATTCTTAATTCTTAATTCGAACCCTGGTCCCCAGAACATCAGCTGGGTTTCTGGATTAATAGTTTAGTAATAATACAACCAGGCCATTGCCTACCCCCATGTTTTCCTGCTGTTGATGACCACCTCATGGTTGCCCTGTCTTGACTTGCTAGATCTGTTTGAAGTGGTTCTTTTATTGTTTGTAATATTCATAAATTATGAAGATGAGAATATGGAGGCGATGATGGCTTAGCAAGGGTGGACGCTGGGAAGTTGTTTCCGTTAGGTGGGGATACTAGAACCCGTGGGCACAGCCTTAGAATTAGAGGGGGTCAATTTAGAACGGAAATGAGGTTCTTCAGCCAGAGAGTGGTGGGCCTGTGGAATTCATTGCCACGGAGCGTAGTGGAGGCCGGGACGTTGAATGTCTTCAAGGCAGAGATTGATAAATTCTTGATCTCGCAAGGAATCAAGGGCTACCGGGAGAGTGTGGGTAAGTGGAGTTGAAATGCCCATCAGCCATGATTAAATGGCAGAGTGGACTTGATGGGCCGAATGGCCTTACTTCCACTCCTATGTCTTATGGTCTAATGGATACCTAAGTTTGTGGATGATGCACAGATTGGCCAGGTGCTTGACAGTGAGGAGGAAATTTACGGGAGATATAAAACGATAGGTCAGATGAGCAGGTCAGTCACAGATGGAATTTAACCCTGATAAGCATGAGCTGATGCACTTTGAAAGAAGTAACAAGACAGGGGACTACTCAATGAATGGCAGGTAATGAGGAAGTTCAAAGGAACAGAGGGAATTTGGGGTGCTAGTCCACAGATCCCCGAAGGTGGCAGGACAGGCTAATAGGGTAGTAAAGAAGGTATAAAGGACACGAGTTGATGAGTCGTGGCATAGATTCGAGAGCAAGAAACTCATTACAGAATCTCTCTGGTGTGGAAACAGGCCCTTCGGCCCAACAAGTCCACACATGTTGGAGCTGTGGTCAGACTGCAGCTGGAGTACTGAGTGCAGTTCTGGTCATTGCTGGATAGGAAAGATGTCATTGCACTTAATGGTGTGCAGAGGAGATTCACCAGGATGTTGCATGAAATGGAACATTTCAGCCAAGAAGAGAGGCTGGATAAACTTGGATAGTTTTCTTTGGAGGAGAGAAGTTTGAAGGGACATCCTGATTGAGGTGTGTAAGATTATGAAGGACATGGACAGGCTGAAAATTGGCAAATGGAATAGAATATGGGAAAATGTGTCATTGTTCATTTTCAGCAGCGAGAAGAAAAGAACCATATTATCTACGTGGTGAAAACTGCGGAAAGCTGCAACACAAAGAGACTCGGAGTTAGAGATAAAAGGTACTGCAGATGCTGGAGAATCCGAGATAACAAGCATGGGGCTGGATGAACACAGCAGGTCAAGCAGCATCATAGGAGCAGGAAAACTTGACGTTTCGGGCTTAAACCCTTCATCAGAAATGGGGGAGGGGAAGAGGGTTCTGAAATAAATAGGGAGAGAGGGGGAGGCGGATAGAGGATGGATAGAGGAGAGGATAGGTGGAGAGGAGGCAGACAAGTCGAAG
>JAHRHZ010000156.1:382120-444610 GCA_024137785.1 Ginglymostoma cirratum | reverse complement strand
CTCTGATGCTGCTTGGCCTGCTGTGTTCATTCAGCTCTACCCCTTGTTATCTCAGATTCTCCAGCATCTGCAGTTCCTACTATCTCATCAACATTAGATTTGAAATTTGAGACGCTCATTCAGAAGTCTAATAACGGCAGTGAAGGAGCTGTTTTTGAACCTGTTGATACATGTATTTAAGTTTTAATATCTACTGTCTGATGAAAGCGGTTGGAAGGGATTAAAACCAGAGTGGGAGAGGTCTTTGATATTGGCTGCTTTTCCAAAATATCGAGAAGTGTAGATGAAGTCAATGGATGGACATTTGGCTTGTGTGAGGTACATAACTCTCTGCAGTTTCTTACAGTCCTGGGCAGAACAGTTGCCATACCAAGCTGTGATGCATCCAGATAGAATGCTTTCTTTGGTAGATCCATAAAGGTTGGTGCGAATCCTTATGGATATGCCAAATTTCCTTAGCCTCCTGAGGAAGAAGAGGTATTGTGCTCTCTTGACCATCGCATCAATGTGGGTGATTCAGGATAGATTGTTGATCGTCACTCCGAAGAACTTGCACTCTCAACCATCTCCACCTCATGTGGATAAGGGCATGCCCTCTTTCTTGCTTCCTGAAGTTGATGATCATCCCAGTCCCCTGCATCCTGAGACTGTGTCCCCTGGTTCTAGACTTCCCAACCAGGGAAAACATCCTGAACATAGTCTGCACAGAACTGTTACATTTCATACTATTTAATTACCCTCTCACCCTATAAACTCTAGTGAATACAGGCCCAGTCGAACCAATCTCTGCTCACAGAACTGGCCTGCCATCCCTGTTGTCAACCTAGTGAACCTCTGCTGCACTCCCACATGGAAAAAAAATCTTTCATGGGGAGACCAAAATGACATGCAGTACTCCAGTTGTATTCACGGGGCGGCACGGTGGCTCAGTGGTTAGCATTGCTGTCTCACAGCACCAGGGACCCAGGTTTGATTCCAGCCTTGGGCGACTGTCTATGTGGAGTTTGCACGTTCTCCCCAATTCTGTGTGGGATTCCTCCGGGTGCTCTGGTTTCCTCCCACACTCCAAAGATGTGCAGGGTAGGTGGACTTGCTGTGCTAAATTGCCCATAATGCCCAGGGATGTTTAGGTTGGGTGGATTAGACATGGGGAGTGGGTCTGGGTGGGATGCTGTTTCAAGGGGCCATGTGGACTTGTTGGGCCGAATGGCCTGTTTCCATGCTGTAGGGATTCTATGAAAACCCTGTGAAACTGCAGTAAAACATCTGCGTGATGATGTAATGTATTTCTAAATGATTGGCTCTTACATCCTCTGAAATTGAGTGTTGATGAGGGGGACCCTCTGGTGGCATAATGATAGTGTCCCTGCCCTAGACCAGAGAGGCCTAGGTTCAAGTCCCATCTGCCCCAGAGGCATATAATAACATTTCTGAACAGATTGGAGGGAAAACAAAACACAAAAGCATCCTGATGCTATATTAAAATTGATGGTCTAATAATTTTTTTTTTGCCTTCCTTTTTAATACAGGTATTACACCAGCAGTTTTCACATCTCTGGGACCTTTCCAGATGCTTAGGATTCTTGAGAGATTACTACAAATGCATTCACTGTGTCTTTAGCCAATTCCTTTCTTTGTAATTACCCTCTTTTCAGTTTAGCACGGTTGTTCCTGACCATAGTTTCTTACTCACAAACTGAATGATATATTCAATCATGTTAAATTCACTCTTTCCTGGAGGATATTTTCCTTTGAGATCATTTATTAAATCTGTCTCATTACATATTACGAGATCCAAAATGCACAACTTATTATTCTTGGAGATAATAGGTACTGCAGATGCTGGAGAATCCGAGATAACAAGGTGTGGAGCTGGATGTACACAGCAGGCCAAGCAGCATCAGAGGAACAGGAAAGCTGACGTTTCGGGCCTAGACCCTTCTTCAGAAATGCCATTTCTGAAGGTCTAGGCCCAAAATGTCAGCTTTCCTGCTCCTCTGATGCTGCTTGGCCTGCTGTGTACATCCAGCTCCACACCTTGTTATCTCTTGTTATTCTTGGAAACTGTCCTGGGTACTCTATGAATTCTGCCTCATGGCTTCCTCAGACAATTTGATTTTGACAATGGACAGGAACATTAAAGATGCCCATGATTAATTATTGTTTTTGTTTTGCATGCTCTCATTATGTCCTGATTGGGTGTGGCAAGGATGTAGACTACTGCCAGCAGTATCTTCTTCCCCTTGCTATTTCTCACCTTGACCCACATTACGTCCAAATCTTCTGCTCCAGGATCATTTCTTCCTGTCGTATTACACTATCTGTTACTCACCAAGATACCCCACCACTCTTTCCTTCCCTAAGGACACATACCCTGAATGTTTGCTTCCCACAATGATCAGTACTGGGACCACCATTATTTACATTCTATACGCGTGACTTGGATGACGAATCCGAATGTGCTAATGCCAAGATTGTGGATGAAACAAAAAAAATGTGGAAGAGCAAATAGTGAAGATGACACAAAGAGTCTACAGAAAATATAGACTGGTTAAGTGAGTGGCCAAAAGTTCAGAATATAATGTAGGAAAAATACAAGCAAGAAACAAGAGTAGGCCACTTGGCCCTTTGAGGATTTGATCTTATCTGATTTTAACATCAAGTCTACAATCTTGCGTATCCTCTGATAACCCTTCATTCTCATTGGTCATCAAGAAACCATCTACCTCTGCATTAAAAATATTTAACGATTCTGCATCCACTGCCTTTTGAGCAATGGAATTCCAAAGATTCTCAACCTCCTAAAAGAAAAATTGTTCCTCATGTCTGTCTTAAATGGGTGAACCATTATTTTTAAACTATCACATCTAATTTTAGATTCTCCTGCCAGAGGAAACATTCTTTACACATCCACCTGGTCAAGCCCCCTCAGGATCTTAAATATTTCAATTAATTCACTTCTGAATCTTCTAAACTCCAGAGGATATAAGCATGGCCTGTCAAGCTTTCCTCACAAGGTAATCTGTTCACTTGGTCATAATCCTCTGAATTGCTTCCAACACATTAATGTCCTTTCGAAGTTCAGTGGCCCAGTAATGCACAGATTCCTTCAGATATGTACCACCTGTGTCCTGTGTAACGAAAGCTTAACCTTCCTACTCTTGCATTCACGTCCACCCATGCCCCCCACCCGAACAACACACACACACACACAATGAAGCATATCATTCTATTAGCTTTTTGATTACTGGCTATACCTGCTGTAGCAATTGCAATGACGTCAACCAGGTGGACCTCACAGAATGAGTTCCCTGGTTGGGGATGTTAATCTGGTCCAATCAGGAATCCCTGGCTGACAGATAAACAGGAGTGTCAGAGGTTCTGTCACTCTGAAAGCATACTCTGAGGAAGCCAGGCCAGTGTCATGGACGATGCAGATATCAATAAAGAGTGACTTGGTGTCAGGATACCGATCTGTGTGGAATTATTTTGACGTCAAGTATAACTTTCTCTCTTGTTGGTTCACTCTCCACATGCTGCAGACCCAGTCTGGTAGCTATGTCTCCAGACAGATTTTGCAGTTCACTGTTACCAATATTGTTATGGGCAGACACATCTTCAGTCAGCAGATTGGTGAGATGAGGTTGTAGTGATTGTAATGAGGTTAGCCAGGTGGACCTCATAGAATATGAGTTCCCTAACTGGGGCTGTAACCTGGTTCAATCAGGGAGCCCTGGTTGACAGATATAAACAGGAGTGTCAGGGCTTCTGCTCACTCTGAGAGCTGGCTCCTGAGAGAGGAAGTTGGACCAGGGTCAAGTACTGCGCATGTGTAAATAAAGGGTGACTTGGTGATGGGATACCGGCCTCTGTGGAGTTATTTCACCTGCATACTAACCTTCTGTGATTGATGTCGTGGTGTCTTGCACTTCCTATAGGTCCTTCTACTTCACTGTTTACTATTACAGACATTTCCTCAAACACAACCCCTTTCCCTGGAAGGACTTTGGCTGCCTTACCTGCATAATTGTTACCCTGTTGCTGGGTTTCTGTACCTTTCTGTATGCCCTAGTTTTAATTACCACATCTTGTTTGGGCAGTTTTTGCTGCTTCCACTAAATCTTTAACCCATTCTTCATGATGTGTGTAATCCTCGGACAAGATGATACACCCTCACCTAGCCCAGGCCATCACATGATCGTGAGCTACACCAAAAGTGTACCTACTTCTGTTAATCTGTACATATTAGCTCTGTTATCTCTGGTTAATTTCAATGCTTCCATCAGGGCTTTTAATTCTGCTCCTTGGGCTGAGTATATTCCAGCAATCTGCTCTCCTACTTTGAAGTTTCTGTCTAGGCCTACCACAGCCCACACAATATGGGGTGGTCCCTCATACTATTTTCTAAATCCAACTACAAATAACTCTATTATTCTGTCTCCTTCTAGTATTTTCTCAATAATCCTGCCACTCTCTCCATCATTGACTCCACTCAAACACTCATGTTTGATGTTTATGTGATGTTTATGTAATGATCTTCTTAAGTTGTTTACGTTTGAACTTTCTTTCAGTCAATCTGTTCCCATTACTTGTTCTAAAATTCACTATTTTCCATAAACTCTGAATATTATAAATTCAGATGTATGCTCTTTAATTTGGTTTGTCTTCTGCCAGTGCTTTATCCACAGATCACCTCACTCAAAGATAATAAAACGACATCATACATGGACTTAAAATCCTCTCTTTCTCCAAATCTGTGGATACTTCCTACTAAATATTTGAATCCCAAAGCCCTTGACTGTTGAAATCTAAATTCTTCTTGCGCCTTGCAATTCCACTCACCATACTCTAACCCAGTTGTTTTCTGGTCATTTTCTCCAGGGATTAGGTGTCATTGCCTTGTAAATTAAGATGTTTTCTCACTTTATTGGCCGCATTTCATGCCATGCTAGTTCTCAAATAGGTGCAGATATTGAAACCCATTCTTTAGTGCTATATCTCATGTCTTTTCTAACTGGACTATTTTGGACTTTTCCCAGAATATCCTTGCACACATGTGGGGTTTCACAATATCATGCCACACACTCTTGATTCTGGAATGATCTTATCAAAAGATCTGTGAAGTTTCCTAACCTCTCCACATATGGTCCCGTTTCCTCAGGTGGTAGCTCGATCAGCAAATTCAGTTCTTTAAAAAGGCAAGACAAGGACACAAACATCACCAAGAAAAAGGTCAGGTCAGCGCTCTCACCTAAACTTTCCTTTCACTAGAATACCTGTTAAATTTAATTGCCACCACTTTCCACCCCCTAATCACTAGCTGTCATCCAATTTTGCAACTCAGCTAGTATCCATCCTATCTCATTCCTGAGCCCTGGAGAGATTTACAGTCCAATGAAACACAGTCTTGTAATATCTTCAAAGAGAAGTCAAACATATCTGTTTGATTCAGAAAAAAACATACTTTATTCGTTCTTTCTGTTAGATGAAATTTTTTAAAAAACAGTTACTTGATAACTCTCTGGATTTTTAAAACATCTATATGGAGAATTGTCCAAATTCAATATTTCATTTACTTCTTCAAAGAAACTAATAATTTTCCTGCTATGCATTAAAACATGCAGTGAATGCATTTATTGCCCTCCAGAAACCTTTTAAATTCCAGGTGACTATTTCTTCAAATGTTTTAGCATGCCAGACCATGTGAATGGTAATATATTTTCTTATTATGATATGTTTAAATGTGCCAAGGCTTAGTGGTTTTGCACTGCAGATTGATTCTCAATATATTTAATATTTTCACGGTAGTTCTCTAATATTGGAGTGCGTTGTTAATGAGTTGCTTGATAGGTTGAGGATGACTCATCCATTACTCTAGGTCAGGTCGGCAAGAGGAGGGAGGAAGTGTTGGGTATCCTAAAAGGCATTAAGGTGGACAAGTCCCCTGGTCCTGATGGGATCTGTCCCAGGTTATTGAGGGAAGCGAGAGAGGAAATAGCCGGGGCCTTAACAGATATCTTTGCAGCATCCTTGAGCACGGGCGAGGTCCCGGAGGAGTGGAGAATTGCTAATGTTGTCCCCTTGTTTAAGAAGGGTAGCAGGGATAATCCAGGTAATTATCGACCGGTGAGCCTGACATCAGTGGTAGAGAAGCTGCTGGAGAAGATACTGAGGGATAGGATCTATTCCCATTTGGAAGGAAATGGGCATATCAATGATAGACAACATGGTTTTGTGCAGGGAAGGTCATGTCTTACCAACTTAATAGAATTCTTTGAGGACGTGACAAAGTTGATAGATGAGGGAGAGGCTATAGATGTCATACACATGGACTTCAGTAAGGCATTTGATAAGGTTCCCCATGGCAGGCTGATGGAGAAAGTGAAGTCGCATGGGGTCCAGGGTGTGCTAGCTAGATGGATAAAAAACTGGCTAGGCAACAGGAGATAGAGAGTAGTAGTGAAAGTGAGTTTCTCAAATTGGAGACCTGTGACCAGTGGTGTTCCACAGGGATAATAGGGACTGCAGATGCTGGAGAATCCGAGATAACAAGGTGTGGAGCTGGATGAACACAGCAGGACAAGCAGCATCATAGAAGCAGGAAACGTTGACGTTTCGGGCCTAGACCTTTCACAAGAAATGGGGGAGGGGAAGAGGGTTCTGAAATAAATAGGGAGAGAGGGGGAGGCGGATACAAGATGGATAGAGGAGATGATAGGTGGAGAGGAGACAGAAAAGTCAAAGAGGCGGGGACGGAGCCAGTAAAGGTGAGTGTAGGTGGGGAGGTAGGGAGGAGATAGGTCAGTCCAGGGAGGACGGACAGGTCAAGGGGGCGGGATGAGGTTAGTAGATAGGAGATGGGGGTGCGGCTCGAGGTGGGAGGAGGGGATAGGTGAGAGGAAGAACAGGTTAGGGAGGCGGGGATGAGCTGGGCTGGTTTTGGGATGCGGAAGGGGGAGGGGAGATTTTGAAGCTTGTGAAATCCACATTGATACCATTGGGCTGCAGGGTTCCCAGGCTGAATATGATTTGCTGTTCCTGCAGCCTTCAGGTGGCATCATTGTGGCATTGCAGGAGGCCCAGGATGGACATGTTGTCTGAGGAATGGGAGGGGGAGTTGAAATGGTTCACGAATGGGAGGTGCAGTTGTTTGTTGTGAACTGAGCGCAGGACTCCTTCTCCTGCCTCCAACACAATCCCTCCTCCTGGACACCACCCCAAGGCCTCCTACCCTCCCTCGACCTCTTCATCTCCAACTGCTGTCGAGACATCAATCGCCTCAACCTCTCTACCCCTCTCAAACACACCAACCTCTCCCCCGCAGAACGTGCAGCCCTCCGCTCCAATCCCAACCTCACCATAAAACCCGCGGACAAGGGAGGCGCAGTTGTAGTAAGGGGCACTGACATCTACATCGCTGAGGCCAGGCGCCAACTCTCCGACACCTCCTCCTACCGCCCCCTGGATCATGACCCCACTCCCGAGCACCAAACCATCATCTCCCAAACCAGTCACAACCTCATCACCTCAGGTGACCTTACACCCACCGCCTACAACCTCATCGTTCTCCAACCCCGCACCGCCCGCTTCTATCTCCTTCCCAAAATCCACAAACCTGACTGCCCTAATTGACCCATTGTCTCCGCTTGCTCCTGCCCCACCGAACTGATCTCCACCTACTGAGACTCCATTTTCACCCCGTTGGTCCAGGAACTCCCTACCGACGTCCGTGACACCACCCACGCCCTCCACCTCCTCCAGAACTTCCAATTCCCCCGTCCCCAATACCTCATTTTTACTATGGACGTCCCTATACACCTGTATTCTCCATGCAGATGGCCTAAAGGCCCTCTGTTTCTTCCTGTCCCGCAGACTTGACCAATCCCCCTCCACTGACACCCTCATCCGCTTAGCCAAACTCGTCCTCACCCTCAACAACTTCTCTTTCAATTCCTCCCACTTCCGACAGACAGATGGGGTGGCCATGGGTACCCGCATGGGCCCAAGCTATGCCTGCCTCTTTGTAGATTACATGGAACAATCCCTCTTCCGTACCTACACTGGCCGTAAACCCCACCTCTTCCTCCGTTACATTGATGACTGTATCGGCGCCGCCTCGTGCACCCACGAGGAGCTCGAGCAGTTCATCCAATTCACCAACACCTTCCACCCCAACCTAAAGTTCACCTGGACCATCTCCAACACTTCTCTCTCCTTCTTGAACCTCTCTGTCTCCATCTCGGGCAACCACCTAGAAATCGATATCCATTTCAAGCCCACCGACTCCCACAGCTACCGAGAATATACCTCCTCCCACCCACCTTCCTGCAAAAATGCCATCCCCTATTCCCAATTCCTTTGCCTCCGCCGCATCTGCTCCCAGGATGAGGCATTCCACTCCCGTACATCTCAGATGTCCTCATTCTTTAAGGACTGCAACTTCCTCCCCGCAGTGGTTGAGAACGCCCTCGACCGTGTCTCCCGCATTTCCCGCAACCCGTCCCTCACACCCTGTCCCCGCAATAACAACCAAAAAAGAATCCCCCTCGTCCTCACGTACCACCCCACAAACCTCTGGATCCAACACATCATCCTCCATCACTTCCACCATGTTCAATACGACCCCACCACTAAAGACATTTTTCCCTCCCCACCCTTGTCTGCTTTCTGGAGGGACCACTCTCTCCATGACTCCCTTGTCCGCTCCACACTCCCCTCCAGCCCCACCACACTTGGCACTTTTCTCTGCAACCACAGGAAGTGCTACACCTGCCCCCACACCTCCTCCCTCACCCCAATCCCAGACCCCAAGAAGACTTTCCACATCAGGCAGATGTTCACCTGCACATCTGCAAATGTGGTATACTGCATCCGCTGTACCCGTTGTGGCTTCCTGTACATCAGGGAGACCAAGCGCAGGCTTGGGGACCGCTTTGCAGAACACCTGTGCTCAGTTCGCAACAAACAACTGCACCTCCCAGTCACGAACCATTTCAACTCCCCCTCCCATTGCTCAGACGACGTGTCCATCCTGGGCCTCCTGCAATGCCACAATGATGCCACCTGAAGGCTGCAGGAACAGCAAATCATATTCAGCCTGGGAACCCTGCAGCCCAATGGCATCAATGTGGATTTCACAAGCTTCAAAATCTCCCCACCCCCAACTGCATCCCAAAACCAGCCCAGCTCGTCCCCACCTCCCTAACCTGTTCTTCCTCTCACCTATCCCCTCCTCCCATCTCGAGCCGCACCCCCATCTCCTATCTACTAACCTCATCCCGCCCCCTTGACCTGTCCGTCTTCCCTGGACTGACCTATCTCCTCCCTACCTCCCCACCTACACTCACCTTTACTGGCTCCGTCCCTGCCTCTTTGACTTGTCTGTCTCCTCTCCACTTATCCTCTCCTCTATCCATCTTGTATCCGCCTCCCCCTCTCTCCCTATTTATTTCAGAACCCTCTTCCCCTCCCCCATTTCTGATGAAGGGTCTCGGCCCGAAACGTCAAGGTTTCCTGCTCCTATGATGCTGCTTGTCCTGCTGTGTTCATCCAGCTTCACACCGTGTTCCACAGGGATCTGTGGTGGGACCACTGTTGTTTCTCATATACGTAAATGATCTGGAGGAAGGTATAGATGGTCTGATTAGCAAGTTTGCAGATTACACTAAGATTGGTGGAGTCGCAGATAGTGAAGGGGACTGTCAGAGATCACAGCAGAATATAGATAGATTGGAGAGTTGGGCAGATAAATGGCAGATGGAGTTCAATCCGGGCAAATGCGAGGTGATGCATTTTGGAAGATCCAATTCAAGAGCAAACTATACAGTAAATGGAAAAGTCCTGGGGAAAATTGATGTACAGAGAGATCTGGGTGTCAGGTCCATTGTTCCCTGAAGGTGGCAACGCAGGTCAATAGAGTGGTCAAGAAGGCATACGGCATGCTTTCCTTCATCGGACGGGGTATTGAGTACAAGAGTTGGCAGGTCATGTTACAGTTGTTTAAGACTTTGGTTCGGCCACATTTAGAGTACTGCGTACAGTTCTGGTTGCCACATTACCAAAAGGATGTGGATGCTTTGGAGAGGGTGCAGAGGAGGTTCACCAGGATGTTGCCTGGTACGGAGGGCGCTAGCTAAGAAGACAGGTTGAGAAGATTAGGATTATTTTCATTAGAAAGACAGAGATTGAGGGGGGACCTGACTGAGGTCTACAAAATCAAGAGAGGTGTAGACAAGGTGGATAGCAAGAAGCTTTTTCCCAGAGTGGGGGACTCAATTACTAGGGGTCATGAGTTCAAAGTGAGAGGAGGAAAGTTTACGGGAGATATGCGTGGAAAGTTCTTTACGCAGAGGGTGGTGGGTGCCTGGAACACGTTGCCAGCGGAGGTGGTAGACGCAGACACGTTAGTGTCTTTTAAGATGTATCTGGACAGGTACATGGATGGACAGGGAGCAAAGGGACACAGGCCCTAAGAAAATAGATGACAGGTTTCGACCGAGGATCTCAGTCGGCGCAGGCTTGGAGGGCCGAAAGGCCTGTTCCTGTGCTGTAATTTTCTTTGTTCTTCTTTGTATTACTGTGTTGCTGTGTTCAAAGTCTGCAGCCAAACTCAGAAATTCACAGCTGTTGGAAAACCTTTTGTACCTGCAGTTATCTGAAAAACAGAATAGTATCCATCCATCCCCCTTTGAACAGAATGAGTTAATTAGTCCAAGTATTTCTGTGAATAAAAATTATACATATATATAGTTTACAGCTGATCTAAAGGGGCAGGGCAAAACCCTTGGACATAATAATGTCAACAGCCTCTCTTCCTCCTGTAAGAAATAAGAGCCATGTGTTCTCGATCTTTCTTGAACAAATGAATCCCGACATTCTTTGTTAAATTTTAATTTGTTATATTCCTTGATATCAGTTTTCTCAGATTTAAGAACATATTGTAAGATAATTTTGTTCAAAGCGAATAACTTCCAAAGTTCAAATTTTCCCGATTTTTAGAGCCAAATTCACACCAACAAACATTTAAGATGAGCAAATCTTATCATCCAGAATTAAAGATTCATTCATGGGTAAAATAATATTTGGAAGTTCACTCTGGCCAGGAAACTAAATTACAAACATGTTCATTCAGTTATAAAATTTCTGAAATTAAATGTCAACCCAGGATTCTCTCCTCAAACATAACTAAAATAGTACAGTATTTTAAGGAAGGAAATAAGTTATGACATTTGACTGATTTTTCCTTCTCCGAATGGTTTTATTCATACAATTCTAAAAAGTATTTTTTTTAGCCAAGGTTTTGAGAAACAAGTTCTAAATCAACATTTTGAGTCATTTTACATGACGACTGATAGTTCATTGAAGAGTTCTCACCATAACAGTACATGTTTCAAATTGTGAAAACAAACACATCACAATTTCACATTGTTATACATTCTCAAAATATAAACTGAATTTAAAAGTATTCTCAGATCTCAAGCTCCAGGCAACAAAACATACAAATTACAAAAGACAACATTTAACAACTCCTGAACAGAAAAACACTCAAACCAGACCACAAAGAGTTAACATTCAGTTCATAGACCATGGCACAAAAAGCTGGTCTCTCTCTTTCTCAGAGATAAAAGGTACTGCAGATGCTGGAGAATCCGAGATAACAAGCATGGGGCTGGATGAACACAGCAGGTCAAGCAGCATCATAGGAACAGGAAAACTTGATGTTTCGGGCCTAAACACTTCATCAGAAATGGGGGAGGGGAAGAGGGTTCTGAAATAAATAGGGAGAGAGGGAGAGGCGGATGTAGAGGCCTAACAGGTACAGCGGATGCAGTATACCACATTGGCAGATGTGCAGTTGAACATCTGGTAGATGTGGAAAGTCGTCTTGGGGACTGGGATTGGAGTGAGGGAGGAGGTGTGGGGGCAGGTGTAGCACTTCCTGTGGTTGCAGAGAAAAGTGCCGGGTGTGGTGGGGCTGGAGGGGAGTGTGGAGCGGACAAGGGAGTCACGGAGAGAGTGGTCCCTCCGGTAAGCAGACAAGGGTGGGGAGGAAAAAATGTCTTTGGTGGTGGGGTTGGATTGCAGATGGCAGAAGTGCCGGAGGATGATGCGTTGGATCCAGAGGTTTGTGGGGTGGTACGTGAGGACGAGGGGGATTCTTTTTTGGTTATTATTGCGGGGACGGGGCGTGAGGGACGAGTTGAGGGAAATGCGGGAGACACGGTCGAGGGCGTTCTCGACCACTGCGGGGGGGATGTTGCGGTCCTTGAAGAACAAGGACATCTGAGATGTACGGGAGTGGAATGCCTCATCCTGGGAGCAGATGCGGCGGAGGCGAAGGAATTGGGAATAGGGGATGGCATTTTTGCAGGAAGGTGGGTGGGAGGAGGTGTATTCCAGGTAGCTGTGGGAGTCGGTGGGCTTGAAATGGATATCGGTTTCTAGGTGGTTACCCGAGATGGAGACAGACAGGAAGGAGAGAGAGGTGTTAGAGATGGTCCAGGTGAACTTCAGGTTGGGGTGGAAGGTGTTGGTGAAGTGGATGAACTGTTCGAGCTTCTCGTGGGAGCACGAGGCAGCGCCGATACAGTCATCAATGTAACGGAGGAAGAGGTGGTGTTTAGGGCCAGTGTAGGTACGGAAGAGGGATTGTTCCACATAACCTACAAAGAGGCAGGCATAGCTTAGGCCCACGTGGGTACCATGTGGATTTCACAAGCTTCAAAATCTCCCCTCCCCCAACCGCATCCCAAAGCCAGCCCAGCTCGTCCCCGCCTCCCTAACCTGTTCTTCCTCTCACCTATCCCCTCCTCCCAGCACAAGCCACACCCCATCTCCTATCTACAAACCTCATCCCGCCCCCTTGACCTGTCCGTCCTCCCTGGACTGACCTATCTCCTCCCTACCTCCCCACCTACACTCACCTTTACTGGTTCCATCCCCGCCTCTCTGACTTGTCTGTCTCCTCTCCACCTATCCTCTCCTCTATCCATCTTCTATCCGCCTCCCCCTCTCTCCCTATTTATTTCAGAACCCTCTTCCCCTGCCCCATTTCTGATGTAGGGTCTAGGCCCGAAACGTCAAGCTTTTCTGCTCCTATGATGCTGCTTGACATATTAAGGCCTGGCTTTGTTTCTCCTTTTTTTTAACCTACCTATTTAACAACCAGGTGGGTTTAGTGGAGATTCAGTTCGCTTTAACCATTTGGTCAATTTGTTTCTTAAGTTTAGTCAATTACAGCTTAGACTTTGTATCCCTCCAGACTCCATTTGATTTCGTGAGAATTTTACTCTCTCTGCAATAGGGGGCTCTCTCCTGTCCCTGGTCAGAATATTACTCCCCTTGTCCCAGGCCTGAAGCGTCAAGCTTTCCTGCTCCTACGATGCTGCTTGGCCTGCTGTGTTCATCCAGCTCCACACCTTGTTATCTCGGGTTCTCCAGCATCTGCAGTACCTATTATCACTGTGGAGCTCTCTTGTCCCCAGTGTGAAATTTATTCTCCCTGCACTAGGGAACCTCTCCGTTCCCCCCGCAGATTTTACTCTCCGTGTCCACTATAAGGCTGTCTTGTTCCCAGTGAGGATTTTACTTTCCTCTTCTACCGTGTGGCTCTTCACCATCTGTGAGGTGAACGGGGGCCCATCGACTGTCCAACTCAAGACACAGCTCCCTTCTCTCCTGTACTACTTTTCATGCCACAATTTACAGCCGGGAACAAGAATGGGATTTATTCTTTACCAAAAGGGTGGTTATATTAAACATACCCAAATAGGGACCACATACTCAATAGCAGAACGGTGCAGTACCTTGCTTGCAGGGCATTCCAATTGTTAGAGAGGGATTTTAAAGAGGAACCCGAGACCCAGAGTTCTGAGGAAGGGCCATCTGATCCGAAAAGTTAACTGATTTTTTTCTTCACAGATGCTGCCAGACCTGCTCAGTTTTTCCAGCAACTTATGTTTTTGTTCCTGATTTACATCATCCACTGTTCTTTTGGTTTTTAATCTGAGACCCATGTTCAGGAGCACAAATCGAAATATATTTAGAGTTCCTTACTTTTTTTGTTTATTTATTCACGGGATGAGGGCATCGCTGACCAGGCAGCATTTATTGCCCATCCCTAATGCCCAGAGGGCAGTTAAGAGTCAACCACATTGCTGTAGGTCTGGAGTCACATGTAGGCCAGACCAGGTAAGGATGGCAGTTTCCTTCCCTAAAGGGCATTGGTGAACCAGATGGGTTTTTTCGACAATCAACAATGGATTCATGGTCATCATTAGATTGTTAACTCCAGGTAATTATGGTGTTCAAATTCCACCATCTGTCATGGTGAGATTTGAACCCAGGTCCCAAGAACATTATCTGGGTCTCTGGATTAACAGTCCAGTGATAATACCACTAGGCCCTCACCTCCCCTACTAATGCAGCATGAAAGAAGTCTCTAGGGCACTGTAGCTGTATTATACTGAGTGGGTGATGTTTGTTCTGAAAACAGAAAAATGCTGGAGTTCACAGAGAGTCAGGCAGCATCCATGGGGAGAAAGCAAGCTAATGTTGCGAGTCTAGATGACTCTTGATCAGAGCTGACGTGAAGTGTGGAGGGGACAGTATTAATGCTGTAGTTGGAGGGTGAGGGTTGGAGTGCTGGTGGAGAAAGGATGTTGATAGTTCAGATTAAGTGATCAGAATGTGAGAATGGCAGAACACTGGTGTGTCTAACTGCCAGATTGGAAAGTACAGACAGTCCCACTGGGGTGGGAGGAGGGGTGAGAAGACATCGTGACAGAGAATGTAACAAGTAAAGCCAAAAGAAAGGGAAGGAATGGGAGTAGATTCACAATTTGAAGGTGTTGAACACAATATTAAGTCCAGGAGGTTGTATTGTGCCTAGTCGGAAGATGAAGATAGCAAGAACTGCAGGTGCTGAAGTCAGAGTCAACACAGTGTGGAGCAGGAGGAATGCAGCAAGTTAGGCAGCAAGGTTCCCGACTCGAAACATTGACTCTCCTGCTCCTCTGATGCTGCCTGACCTGCTGTGTTCTTCTAGCTCCACACTGTTAGTCTGAAGATGAGATGTTGTTCCTCCAGTTTGCTCTGTGATTCACTGTTTGTTATCTTGTGAAGCTGTGATTGTTTATTTTCCCGAGGTCATAATGACTAAGTAATTTTTTACAATTGCCCCTTACGGTGCTGTCTGTTTTCCTGTGTCCTTTCATGGGATTATCTGTTTATTTCCTTTGTTATACGTCATATAGTCTTTGATTTTACATTATTTGTCCTTCAGTCCACCCTGCTGACAGGATGGGAACTTCTCTCTACTATCTTACAGCTATTTGTGTAAAGGAATATTGCAAAATTCCTTCATGTTAGTTTGTTAGTTGCACTTACACCGTCGTGTATAATATGTAATGACACTTACTTAAAAAGACTTTGATTATGGTGCGATCAGACTTCCCTTCTGCACTTTACTAAATAATATGTTTTCTGTTTCCCACTAAGATTTCTATGAGGCAGTTCATGTCTGGTTGCCATGAGGACAAAGGTTATGATTCTGATTGTGGAAACTGCTGCCTTAACTAACAATTCTCATCAGCCATGGGCACATCTGACACCCTCCTACTGATGTAAGGCTAGCAGGCCTGTAGTTTGAGAGAGAAATAATAGGTACTGCAGATGCTGGAAAATCCGAGATAACAAGGTGTGGGGCTGGATGAACACAGCAGGCCAAGCAGCATCATAGGAGCAGGAAAGCTTGACGTTTTGGGCCTAGACCCTTCATCAGAAATGTAGGCCTGTAGTTTGCTTTCTTTCTCACTCCTGTATTAAATAGTGGGGTGACATTTGCTACATTATAGTCAACAGGAATTGTTCCAGAATCCATATGATATTGAAGGATAACAATTTCACCATTACCAATGGCCTCCTTGTAACCATGTCTCTGCAATGACGATGAGATCAGACTTACTAACTTCTATTTATGTTGATAATTCATTTTTTTTTTAAACACTGTGCATTTAGGAGCCATCAATTTTTCCTTTTCACCAATTTGTTCGTTTTGGTTCAATTGCTGACATTTTATATTTGTACACTGTCCAACTGTGGGTATCATTATTTAACCAATTACCCTGCAGTGCTCTATTTGCCTTCTCCAGAAACCTTCTCTACTTTGGTTGGTTTAAAGCCTTCTCCAGTTCTAGTTATTTGATTTGCCAGGACTCTAATCCTAGGCATGGTTCAAGTGAAGCCCATCCAGCAGAACAGCTTCCTGCTACCTTAGTAGCGCTGTCAGTGTTGACGAATTGCAGCTGTTCAAGGAGGGTCACTGGACCTGACATGTCGATTCTGCTTTTTCTCCACTGATGCTGCCAGACCTGCTGAGTTTTTCCAGCTATTTCTGCTTTTGTTTCCCCTTTCGAGTCCTATCAATGTTGTAGACACCAACATGGACAGCAACAACTGGATCCCTTCCTTCCCACAGCAAACTCCTCTCTGGTCCTGAGGAAGTTACTTGAATCCTGGCACAGCATGGGCAACACAGCCTTTGGGACTCATGCTCACTGGTGCATAGAAATATGGAAAATAGGTTCAGGAGTAGGCCATTTGGCCCTTCAAGCCTGTATCACCATTCAGTATGATCATGGCTGATCATGCAATCTCAGTTTCCCATTCCCACTTTCTCTCCCCATACCCCTTGATGCCTTTAGCCGCAAGGGCCACATCAAGGTTCCCAGTGAATATATCTAATGAACTGGCCGCAACAGCTTCCTGTGGGAGAGAATTCCACAGGTTCACAATTCTCTGAATTAAGAAATTCTTCCTCATCTCTGTCCTGAATAGCTTACCTCTTATTCTTAGACTGTGATCCCTAGTTTTGGACTCCCCCAACATCGGAAACGTTCTTCCCGCATCTAGCCTGTCCAGTCCCATCAGGATTTCATATGTTTCACTGAGATCCCTCCTCATTCTTCTAAATTCCAGTGAGTACAAGCCCAGTCGATCCAGTCTTTCCTCATATGTCAGTCCTGCCATCCCAGGGATAGGTCTGGTGAACCTTTGGTGGACTATGCCAATAGAAAGTATGATCTTCCTCAGACTAGGAAACTGCAAACAATACTCAAGGTGTGGCCTCCACCAAGGCCCTATACAACTGCAGCAAGACATCCTTACTCTGATATTCAAACTCTCTTGCTGTGAAGGAGAGCATGCCGTTAGCTTTCCTCACTGCCTGCTGCACCTGGACGCCAACCTTCATCGACTGTTTGACCTTGACACCCAAGTTTCATTGCACCTCACCTTTTCTTGAACTGCCACCAGATAATCCGCCTTCCTTTTTTGTGACCTCACATTTATCCACATTTTATTGCATGTGCCAAGTATTTGCCCCCTCAGCCAGTCTGTCCAAGTCATTCTCTTAGCATCCTCCTTACAGCACACACTGACTCCAAGCTTAGTGTCATTTACAAATTTGGAGATATTGCATTCAATTCCTTCATCTAAATTATAAATGTATTTTGTGAACAGCTGGGGTCCCAGCACTGAATCTATTGGTAAATAAAAACCAAAAAATCTGTGGATGCTGTAAATTAGGAACAAAACAGAAGTTGCTGGAAAAGCTCAGCAGGTCTGGCAGCACCTGTGAAGAAAAAGTCAGAGTTAACGTTTCGGGTCCAGTGACCCTTCCTCAGAAGGACCCGAAATGTTAACTCTGATTTTTTCCTCACAGATGCTGCCGGACCTGCTGAGCTGAACCCTGTGGTACCCAACTCATCACTGCCTGCCACTCTGAAAAATATTTATGCCAACTGTGCTTCCTGTGTGCCAACAAGTTCTCTGTCCATGACACTGCATTACCTCTGATACCGTTAGCTTTAATTTTCCTTACTAATCTCTTGTGTGGATCCTTGTCAAAAGCCTTTTGAAAGTCCAGATACACAGCATCTATTGATTCACCGTCGTCTACTGAACTGTTCAAATCCTCAAAAAAATTCCAGAAGAATTATCAAACATCATTTCCCTTTAGTGAATCCATGCTGACGAGGACTGATCCTATCATTTCCAAATGCTCAGTTATTACATCCTTAATCATTGATTCCAGCATTTTCCCCACCAGCAATGTCAGGCTAACCGGCCTATAATTCCCCATTTTCTCTTTCCTTCGTTTTTTAAAGAGTGGGATTAGATTAGCTACCCCTTATCTCTCCCCTTTATTTTATTCTATCCCATCACTATTGTGTTCCTGTTTCCCACCCCGCTTGAATAGCTCTCTGTACCATAGTGCTGAGCTCTGTTTGCTCATTCTCCCTTTTGGCCCAGTTGATTCACATAAAGTCATTGTCAATATGAACATATTGAAGAGATGGTGGTACTGAGAAGTGACTAAAGAGGACTCTGGGAGAGATCAACTCGCTCACCACAACAGAGAAGGAAATCATGGAGGACCCAGGGTCGAAGAACAGTGGAGACCCAGACATTACATAACCATAATGTTTCCCTCTGACTTTCTTCCTCGAACCAAAAGAAGGGAGGGAGAAAGCCTGTAAGAAAATTTGGTTCTGGCTTAGAAACAGCAGAGCCTCAGCAGTGTGTGTTGTCTTGACTGCTAAAGATGGCAGGAAGTGAAGGAAAGCTTGTGATGTGTGAGGCATGTAAAATGCAGAAGGTTTCAGATCTACAAGATATCCAGGACAGTCACATCTGCATGAAATGCCAGCGGGTCAAGGTCCTGTAACAACATGTGGCTGATTTCGAACAATGCCTCTTCACTGTACACCATATGAGTAGAAGAGGGTCTTCTGTCACAGGGAAGGAGGTGGTAGAGATTAGGTGACCATCTTTTTTTGAAAGGAAAAGACACAGCAGGTCCAGGAAACTAAGATGACCTTTGACCTGTACAACAATATGAATTTTTAGATGCCTATTTAATGAGCAACGCAACTGGGGGTGGATGACTAAAGAGAAAACAACAGGAGCAGCAGTGCATACAATCTACAAGATGTACTGCAGAAATTCACCAAACATCTTCAGACAGCAACTTCCAAACCCATGACCACTTCCATCTAGAAGGACGAAGACAGTCTGAAGGTATGCAGGAACAACAACACCTTCAAGTTCCCCTCCAAGCCACTGACCATTCTGATTTGGAAATGTAGAACATAGAACAATACAGCGCAGAACAGGCCCTTCGGCCCTCGATGTTGCGCCGACCTGTGAACTAATCTAAGCCCATCCCCCTACACTATCCCATCATCATCCATATGCTTATCCAAGGACTGTTTAAATGCCCCTAATGTGGCTGAGTTAACTACATTGGCAGGCAGGGCATTCCACGCCCTTACCACTCTCTGAGTAAAGAACCTGCCTCTGACATCTGTCTTAAATCTATCACCCCTCAATTTGCAGCGATGCCCCCTCGTACTAGCCGACGTCATCATCCTAGGAAACAGACTCTCACTGTCCACCCTATCTAATCCTCTGATCATTTTGTATGCCACTATTAAATCCCCTCTTAGCCTTCTCCTCTCCAATGAGAACAGACCCAAGTCCCTCAGCCTTTCCTCATAAGACCTTCGCTCCAGACCAGGCAACATCCTGGTAAATCTCCTCTGCACCTTTTCCAATGCTTCCACATCCTTCCTGTAATGGGGCGACCAGAACTGTACGCAATATTCCAAGTGAGGCCGCACTAGCGTTTTGTACAGTTGCAGCATGACATCACGGCTCCGGAACTCAATCCCTCTACCAGTGAAACCTAACACACCGTATGCCTTCTTAACAGCACTATCAACCTGGGTGGCAACTTTCAGGGATCTATGTACCTGGACACCAAGATCCCTCTGCACATCCACACTACCAAGAATCTTTCCATTGACCCAGTGTTCTGCCTTCCTATTATTCTTCCCAAAGTGCATCACCTCACATTTATCTGCATTGAACTCCATTTGCCACCTTTCAGCCCAATTCTGCAGTTTATCCAAGTCTCCCTGCAACCTGCAACATTCTTCCACACTGTCCACCACTCCACCGACTTTAGTGTCTTCTGCAAACTTACCAGTCCATCCACCTCTGTCTGCGTCCAAGTCATTTATAAAAATGACAAACAGCAGTGGTCCCAAAACAGATCCTTGTGGCACACCACTAGTAACCGGACTCCAGGCTGAATATTTTCCATCAACCACCACTCGTTGCCTTCTTTCAGAAAGCCAGTTTCTAATCCAAACTGCTAAATCTCCCTCAATCCCATGCCTCCGCATTTTCTCCAATAGCCTACCATGTGGAACCTTATCAAAGGCTTTACTGAAGTCTATGTACACCACATCAACTGCCCTACCCTCATCCACATGCTTGGTCACCTCAAAAATCTCAATGAGGTTTGTGAGACACGACCTGCCCTTGACGAATCCATGTTGACTATCTCCAATCAAATTGTTGCTTGCTAGATGATTATAAATCCTATCTCTTATAATCCTTTCCAAAACTTTTCCTACAACAGATGTAAGGCTCACTGGTCTATAATTACCTGGGTCATCTCTACTGCCCTTCTTGAACAAGGGCACAGCATTTGCAATCCTCCAGTCCTCTGGTACTAAACCTGTAGCCAATGACGACTCAAAGATCAAGGCCAAAGGCTCCGCCATCTCCTCCCTAGCGTCCCAGAGAATCCTTGGAAAAATCCCATCCGGCCCAGGGGATTTATCTACCTTCACACCTTCTAGGATTGATAACACCTCCTCCTTACTAACCTCAATCCTTTCAAGTCTAATAGCCCGTATCTCAGTCTTCTCCTCTACAATATTCTCCTTTTCCCGAGTGAAAACAGATGAGAAATATTTGTTTAGCACCTCTCCGATCTCCACAGGGTCCACACACAACTTCCCACTTCTGTCTTTGACTGGCCCTATTCTTACCCTCGTCATCCTTTTATTCCCCACATACCTATAGAAAGCTTTAGGGTTCTCCTTAATTCTACCTGCTAATGACTGCTCATGTCCCCACCTTGCTCTTCTTAACTCTCTCTTTAAATCTTTCCGAGCTAATCTGTAACTCTCCATTGCCTCATCTGAACCATCTCGTCTCAATGTCACATAAGCCTCCCTCTTCCGCTTAACAAGAGATACAATTTCTTTTGTAAACCAAGGTTCCCTTACCTTATCACTTCCTCCCTGCCTGACAGGGACATACCTATCAAGGACACACAATATCTGTTCCTTAAACCAGCTCCACATTTCGATTGTCCCCATCCCCTGCATTTTGCTACCCCATTCTATCCCTCCTGAGTCTTGCCTAATCGCATTATAATTGCCCTTCCCCCATCTATAACTCTTGCCCAGTGGCACGTTCCTATCCCTTTCCATCGCTAAACTAAACGTAACCGAATTATGGTCACTCTCTCCAAAGTGCTCACCTACCACTAAATCAAACACCTGGCCTGGTTCATTACCAAGTACCAGATCCAGTGTGGCCTCCCCTCTTGTCAGCCCTTCGACGTACTGTGTCAGGAAACCCTCCTGCACACATTGGACAAAAACCGATCCATCCAACGTATATTGCCATACCCTCACTGTCGCTGGGTCAAAATCCTGGAATTCCCTCCCTAATGACAGTGAAGGTCAACCCACAGCAGGTGAACTGCAGTGGTTCAAGAAGGTAGCTCACCATCTTCTCAAGGACAACTCGGGACAGGGAACAAATGCTGGTCAGCCAGTGCCCACATCCCACAAAATGAACTTCACAACATTCCAGTCCTAACACGGAGGAAATTGTGTTGAATCTGGTCCTGGGAAATGCAGCCAGCCAAAAGGAGAATGTCAGAGTGGGGGAGCTTTTGGGAAATAGTAACCATAATAAAATAAGGTACAATAATAGGTTGAAAATGGACAAAAATCAGTCGAGGATTAAGATCCCAAATTGGAAAAGGGAAGATTTTAGGGATCTAAAAGTTGAACTGGAGCAGGTTGATTGGAGACACATATTGATGGATAAGACAGTGGATTAAAAATGGGAGACTTTCAAAAGATAGATGAAATGGGGTGCAAGGGACAGAGGAACAGGAATCGGCATTCAGTCTCTGAATCCTACATTGCCGTTCAATGAGATTGTGGCTGATCTGTAGCCTAATTTCAAATGCTTGTCTTGGGCCGATATCCCTTGATACCCTTGTCTAATAACATTTTATCAATCTCATTTAAATTTACCAATTGAATTAGCATTGATTGCTGTTTGAGGAAGAGAGTTCCAAACCTTCACTACTGTTAGTTTGTCGAAGTGCTTTCTAACATTTCTCCTGAATGGCCTGACCCTAATTTTTAGACTATGTCCCCTTTGTTCTAGAATCTTCAACCCGGTGGAAATAGTTTATCTTTATCAACTCTGTCTTTCTCTGTTAATATCCTGAAACCTCGATTCGATCACCCCTTAACCTTCTAAATTCGAGGCAATAAAGACCGAAAGAACTGCGGATGCTGTAAATCAGGAACAAAAATAAAGTTGCTGGAAAAGCTCAGCAGGTTGGGCAGCATCTGTGAAGGAAAAAACAGAGTTAACGTTTCGGGTACCGTGATCCTTCCGAGGGAATAAAGACCAGATTTGTCGAATCTTTCCTCGTAACTTAACCCCTAAAGTCCAGGTATCGTCCTTGTACATCTGCGTTGAAGTCTGTCCAGAGCCAAGGCACCCTTCCTAAAGTGTGGTGCTCAGGTCTGCTCACAGTAATCTAAGGGTCTACCTAGAGTTTTGTATAACTGCAGCATAATGGCTGCATCCCAATAGTCTAGTCCTTTAAGTATGAAAAATAGAACTCCATTAGTCTGCTTGGCTATTTCCTACACCTGTCTGTGTCATTTTAAAGAGCTGTACACCATACATAACTATGAGAAATAAATACAGTGTATCCAAAGCTCGAGTACCTGGATAGCTGAGGTTATTAATAAGAAAAAAGGAAGAAAAAAGTATATGAAGTGTGCTGGAATAACAATTGCAATAAAAATCAGGAAGAGTATCTCAAATGTAGGCGAGAGGCTGTGGGTGAAATACAGAAGGCTAAGAGGAAGCATGATGAAAGGATGGCAGGCTGCGTTAAAACATGTCATTAAAATATTTTTCAATCAAAACATTTGTGAAGGTTGGATTGGGACCTGTAACAAGCAAGCAGGGTAAGCTACTCACTGAAGCAGAAGGTATGGCAGAGGTACTAAATGAGTACTTTAATTTATCTTTACCAAATTAGAAAACGTTAACAGTCACACAGCTAAAAACGTGGGTGTTGAGCAACTGAGCAGTCCCAGGCAAGTGGGGGTTTGCAACTGTGTGCAAATGTGTTTAAGAAAGGGGCAAAGGCAAACCCAGGAAACTACAGATCTGTCAGCTTAACATCAATGATTGGAAAACTGATGGAATCCATATTACGAATTAATTTAAGTTAAATGTACACCCAGAGAAAAATAGGTTAATGCTAAACGGTTAACATGGCATTTTCAAGGGCAGGTTATATCTGAGGTGACACAGGCATTGGGTGAGGGTGGTGCTTTGGATGTTGTATATTTGGACTTTAGTCACAGGGTTGTTGGGATTTGGAATGCACTGCTTTGGAGAGTGGTAGAGGCAGATTCCATAGGAGATTTCAGAAGAGAGTTGGATATATATTTGAAATGGATTTACAGGGCAATGGAAATAGGGCTGAAGAATGAGATGAGGTGGATAGCACTTTCAGGAGCCGGTACAGACTTGAGGGCTGAGGGGCCTGTGATTCCATGTAAGAAATTAATATGAATCGTTAGACTATAGGATATCGGAGCAGAATTAAGCTATTAGGCCCATTGCAGGAGGTTGCGAGGTGACTTCATGGAGGATTATAAAATATCTAGATACAATGAATGGCAAGTGTATTTCTGCAGAGTTGGGGTTTCAAGATTAGCGTATTTTTAACCAGAGAGGAGAAAGATTTAAGAAAGACATGCAAGGCAATTGTTTTAGACAGAGAGTGGTTCGTATGTGGAATGACTTCCAGAGGAAGTGGTGGATATGGGTATAGTTACAACATTTAAAAGATGTTTAAATAAGTTCATGAGTGAGAAATGTTCAGAGGGATATGCACAAAGTGCGGGCAGGTGTGCCTAGTTTAGTTTAGGATTATGGTTGACATGGACTGTTGGAACAAAGGGTCTCCTTCTGTGCTCTGTGACGCTGAGTCTGATCTGCCATTTGATCATGGCTGATATGTTTCTTAATCTCATTCTCCTGCCTTCTCCCTGCAATCCTTGATCCCCTTACTCATCAAGAACATATCTATCTCTGTCTTAAAGACACTCAATAAGTGTCTTCCACAGTCTTTTGCAGCAATGGGTTCCACACATTAACCACCCCCTAGCTTCAGAAATTCCTCTTTACTTCAATTCTAAAGGTTCTTCCCTTCACTCTGATACTGTGGCCTCTGGTCCTCGTCTCCCCTGTTAGTGAAAACATCATCTCCATTTCCAATTCAGCCTGGCTTCTCAACATTTTGTAAGTTTTAATGAGGTCCGCCTCATCTTTCAGAATTCCACTGAGCACAGGTGGAATTAGTTGGAATATTGTAAATCATATTCAGCAACAACTAACTGAACTAATAACTGCATGATAAAATTCATCATTAATATCATCATTTATAACAAACGCTTTTGACTGAAATAATTCGACAGGATAAGTATTTATGATTTTTTAAAATCTTTACAGTGAATTACTGTTTCATTGGGAAATTGCAGTCATTCAGAATAAATCTTATTTTGTACATGAATGGTATCTGGTGTGCACCTATCTCCCACTTTACAGAGTTTTAATACATGGTGATACACATAATCCATATTTGAGCACAATGGGTGCATATAGCAGTTTTTTGTGATTCATAAGATCCTACAGTTGGCTGGTAGGTGTCTGAATCTGTGGAGTGAAGAAAATGTTTCAATTAATCATCATTTGTTTTGTCAGTAAAAAGCTGTCACCACTTTCTTCCTGCTCTCTTGCGATTGTGAAGATAACCTACAGTTCACAAACTGGAATAAACTGGAAAAGAACAAATGTGACATCTGTGTCACATTTGTAATAGTCAGCTACAGGCCCAGGTAGCTGAACGATTATCATCAGGAATGTGCTGAAATCTATTAATGAAGAGACCTCATCGAGATACACCATCCCACACAGACACCATAATGCACTCCCTCACAGAGTGACACATCATTACAAACTCACTCATGCAGAGAGAAGCCATTACATACTCCGTCTGCCATCCTCACCTGGACTGGCCTAAGGTTGATGCTCAACTACCCTTTGAAATAGCCTGGCAGGCCACTCAGTGTATCAATAATGACAAAGTCTCAACAAAGAAATAAAACCAGACGAATCATCTGACATTGACCAAGGCACCAGAAAAGTCAACACTGAAACAGTCCTGTTGATGCTGCAAAGTCCTCCTGACTGATATCTGGGGTTAATGTATGAGAGCTGTCTCACAGACTTGTCAAGCAACAGACTGAAGTAATCGTAGTTGGAGAATCATACCTTAAAGACAAAGTCCCAGACACCGCCATTGCACTTTCACCGGCAGGACAGACCCAGCAGAGATGGCAGCACACTGGTAAACAATCAAGAGGGAGTTGCCTGGGAGTCCTCAACATTGACTCCAAATGCTGTGAAGTCTGATGGCTTCAGATTAAACATGGGTGAGGAAAAGTCCTGCTGATTGCCATGTACCGTCCTCTCTCAGCTGATGAATCAGGACACCTCCATGTTGAACATCTCTTGTAGGAAGCACTGAGGGTGAGAAGGCCACAAGATGTACTCTGGGTGGGGGATTTCAGTGTCCACCACCAAGAGTGGGTCATCATCAGCACAACTGATCAAACAGATTGGGTCCTGAAGAACATAACTGCCAGAGTGGTTCTGCAGCAGCTGGTGAGTGAACCAATAAGATGGAAAAGCATGTTTGACCTCATCCTTACCAATCTGCCAACTACAGATGTATCTGTCCATTACAGTACCGGTAAGAGTGACCTCCACAGAGTCTTTGTAGAGACGAAGTCATGGTTTCACATTGAGAATAACTTCCATTGTGTTGTGTGGCACTATCACTCTAAACGGAACAGACTTCAAAAAGATCTAGCAACTGAAGACTGGACATCCATGAGGTGCTGTGGGCCATCAATAGCAGCAGAATTGTACTCCAGTACAATATGTAACCTCATTGCCCGGCATATCCCTTACTCAGCCATGACCATTAAGCCAGGGGATCAACCCTGGTTCAATGAAGAGTGCAGGAGGGCATGCCTGGAGCAGCACCAGGTATACCTGAAGATGAGGTATCAACTTGATAAAGCTAGCAAACAGGACTACTTACCCTCCAAACAGCAAAAGCAGAAAGTGTTAGACAGAGCTAAGCGATCCCACAACCAACGGATCAGCTGTAAGCTCTGCAGCTCTGCCATGCTTAGATTTGAGCCGTTGGCTGGGGGATCGCTTTTATTTTGTTCATTCATAAGATATAGGTGTCGCTGGCTAGGCAGCATTTATTGCCCATCCCTAATTGCCCAGAGAGCAGATAAGAATCAACCACACTGCTGTGGGTCTGGAGTCATATGTAGGCCAGACCAGGTAAGGTTGGCAGTTTCCTTCCCTCAGGGACATCAGTGAACCAGATGGGTTTTTCTGAGGGTCGGCAACATATCCATGGTCATCATTAGATTCTTAATTCCAGATATTTATCGAATTCAAATTCCACCATCTGCCATGGCGGGATTTGACCCTGGGTCCACAGAACATTATCTGGGTCTCAGAATTAACAGTCCAGCGATAATACCTCGAGGCCATCACCTCCCCTAAGCTCAGCTCTGTCTATCACTTGCTGCTTTCGCTATTTGGCATGCAAGTAGCCCTGTTTGGTGGCTTCATCAGGTTGGCACCTCATTTTTAGGTATGCCTGATGTTGCTCCTGTCATCCCCTCCTGCACTCTCCATTGAACCAGGGTTGATCCCCTGGCTTGACAGTAATGGTTGAGTGGGGGATACGCCATCCATGAGGTTTCAGATTGTGCTGGAGTACAATTCTGCTGCTGTTGATGGCCCACTGCACCTCATGGATGCCCAGTGGTGAGTTGCTTGATCTGTGTGAAGTCTGTCCCATTTAACATGGAGATAGTGCCACACAATTCAATGAAGGTTGATCACAATGTGAAGATGTCTCCGCAAGGACTGTGCAGTGGTCACTCTTACCGATACTGTCATGGACAGATGCAACTGCAGCTGGCAGATTAACATGGTCAAGTATGTTTTTGCCTCTTGTTGGTTCCCTCACAACCTGATGCAGACCCAGTCTAGCAGCTCTGTCCTTTAGGACCCGACCAGCTTGATCAGTAGTACTGCTGCCGAGCCACTCTTGGTGGTGGACGTTGAAATCCCCCACCCAGAGTACATTTTGTGCCCTTGCCATCCTCAGTGCTTCCTCTAAGTGTTGTTCCACATCGAGGAGCACTGATTCATCAGCTGATGGAGGATGGTATGTGGTAATCAACAGGAAGCTTCCTTGCCCATGCTTAATTTGAAGCCATGAGACATCATGAGGTCTGGAGACAATGTTGAGGACTCCTCGAGCAATGCCCTTCCGACTGTATCCTTCAGTGCCGCCCCCTCTTCTGGGTCTGTCCTGCTGGTGGGAAAGACATATACAGGGATGGTGATGGTGGTGTCTGGGACATTGTCTGTAAGGTATGATTCCGTGAGTATGACTATGTCAGGCTGTTGCTTCACTAATCTGTGAGACAGCTCTCCCAAGTTTGACAATAACCCCCAGATGTTAGTGAGGAGGATTTTGCAGGGTCGATATGGCTGTTTCTGCCGTTGTCTTTTCTGGTGCCTAGGTTGATGCCACGTGATCTGTACAGTTTAATTCCTTTGAGTGTTTGTCACAATTGGTACAACTGAATGGCTTGTTAGGCCATTTCAGAGGGCAACTGAGAGTGAACCACATTGCTGTGGGCCTGGAGTCACATGTGGGCCAGACCAGGTGAGGGTGGCAGATTTCCTCCCCTAGTGAGCCAGCTGGATTTTTCTGATGATCGGCCATGGTGATCAGTAGATTCTTAGTTCCAGACTTTTTTTAAAAATTCTAATTCCACCATCTGCCGTGGTGGGATTTGAACCCGGGTTCCCAGGACATCAGCTAGGTTTCCGGATTAATAGTCTAGCAATAATACCACCAGGCTATCACCTACCCTTGAGAGGGAGGGTTTGATATGGGATGAGGCCCTGGGTGAGGAGATTTTAAAACTGGTGCAATCCATGTTTAGGCCATTGAGCCGTCGGTTCCTGAGGGGGAAAATGAGGTGTTGCTCCTCCAGTTTGCAGTTGGCATCATTGTGACACTGGGGGAGGCCCAGGATGGACTATTCACTCAGGGAGTGGGAGGGGGAGTTAAAATGGTTTGCGACCGGATGGTGTCGTCATTTGTCACGTTCAAAGCACAGATGATCTACAAAACGGACTGTGAGACTCAGTGACCATTTTGTAGAGCATCTGCAGTCTGTTCGCGACAAATGACAGCACCTTCCGGTCGCGAACCATTTTAACTGCCCCTCCCACTCCCTGGGCGACATGTCCATCCTGAGCGTCCAGCAGTGTCACAATGATGCCACCTGGAAAATGGAGGAGCAGCACCTCATCCGCCCCCTCAGGAGCCTACAGCTCAATGACTTTAACATAGAATTGACCAGTTTTAAAATCTCCCCACCCCGGCCTCATCCCATGACCAACCCTCCCCCTCCTCTCCGCCTCCTTGACCTGACACAACCTGTCCATCTTCTGTACCACCTATCTGCTCCTCCCAGCTCACTGACCAATTCCCGCCACTGCCTACCTGCACTCACCTATCACCATCTCACCTACCTTCCTCAGCCCCATCCCTCCTCTCTCGATTTATTTCGGAGCTCCCTTCCCCCTCCCCATTTCTGAAGAAGGGACACAACCCAAAACACCAACTTTACTGCTCCTCTGATGCCGCCTGGCCTGCTGTGTTCCTCCGGTTCCACACTGTGTTATCTCTGGAGGAGAAGGTTCCACAAATTTTTCCATCCTCAATGATGGATGAGCCCAGCACAATACAGTGCAAAATACAAGGCTGAAGTATTTGCAGGAATCTTCACCCAGAAGTGACAAGTGGATGATCCACCTCGGCCTCCTCCAGTCGCCCTCAGAATCACAGATGCTAGTCTTCAGCCAATTCAATTCACTCCATGTGATATCAAGAAACAGTTGAGACACTGGATACTATAAAGGCTGCGGGCCCTGACAACAAACAAGAAAAGTACTGAAGACTTGTGCTCCAGAACTCACTGCTCCCTGACCCAAGCAGTTCTAGTACAGTTACAACACTGGCATCTATCTGACAATGTGGGAAGTTACCCAGGTATGTCGTGTGCACAAAAAGCAGGACAAATTCAACCTGCCGAGTTACTGCTCCATCAGTCTCCTCTCAATCATCAGTAAAGTGATGGAAGGTGTCAGTAACAGTGCTATCGAGCAGCACCTGCTCAGCAATAACCTGCTCAGTGATACCCAGTTTGGGTTCCGCCAGGGCCTCTCAGCTCCTGACCTCATTACAGCCTTGTTTCAAACATGGATAAAAGAGCTGAATTCCTGAACAATCCAGGAACTAATATCAATATGCCCTCCTTAGACTTATCCTCATTCTCCAGCTCCATGCATAAATTCCCTCTTTTGTCCTTGAGTGGACCTACCTTTTCCCTAGCTATCGTCTTGATCTTTATTTTCCAAAAAATTCCCTGCCACAGATGTAAGGTTCACTAGCCTGTAGTTTCCTGGATTATCCCTGTGGCCTTTCTTCATCTAAGGAACAATATTGGCTGTTCTGCAGTCTTCTGGAACCTCACCTATGGCCAAAGAGGATGCCAACATATCTGTCAAGGCCTCCTCCCTTGTCCTTTTCAGTATCCTGGGATAGGCCCCATCAGGCCTTGGGGATTTATCTACATAGATGTTTTGCAAGGGACCCAATTCCTTCTCCTTCTTAATTTCTATAAAATGTCAATATATCCTTCCGTAATCTTACCATCGGCCATGTCCTGCTCCTTGGTGGCTCAACACATAAATTCTCTCTTTTGCCCTTGAGTAGATCTAGCTTTTCCTTCGTTATCCTCTTTCTTCCTATATATGTAACGTGCTTTGGGATTCTCCTTAGTCCTATTTGCCGAGAACATTTCATGACCCCTCTTTAGCTCTCCTGTAGCTTGTTTAAGTTGTTTTCTGTTTCCTTTATTTTTCTCAAGGACCTTGTCAGATTTCAGTTTTCTAAACCACATCTGCTTCCTTATTCTTTTTGACTAATGCTTGTAGTTACTTTTATTATCAGCCTATCCCAGGCATATTTCTAGCCTGACCACTAGTTACTCAGTGTTCGACTTTGCAGAAGATGTATGAAAGTGTAGGAAAGTGCTGAGATGTTATTTTGCTTGTTGATGCTTACCTTGGACAACAACCACTTCAACTTGCTAGAGATCTTGCACTTGCGATCATCGCTTTCTTTGTAAATGCCTTCGTGAGATAATAGGCTAATACTGGGACCATCAAAGCTGGAGCCATGATTGCAACACTCAGAACAGCCGGCTTAGATTTACCTCCTGGAACTGAGGAATAATGGGTCAGGTTACAGTTAACAGAACTGAAGTGTTGAGTTGGCTGAGTCTGAAAGGTAATTGCTGCCAGAGTATGCCTGTGTCTCTTGGGGGAGGGTGGATCAAGCTATAGGGAATGATTTACTTATCCTCTTCCTCACATTTCTTTCTATTGCAGGTGTGTCAGTCCATAATAGTTATGTTATTTGTAAGAGTAACTGCCCCATAGTCCTTATGGAGATAAGACCATCAGAAAAAGAAACAGGATTAGGCTGCTCGGCTGTTGAGCCTGCTTTGCCGTTCAATAGGATCATGACTGATCTGACATTTCTCACATTGACGTTTCTCCTTAATCCTTGATTCCCCAACTGATCAAAAATTTAACTATCTCAACTTTATATGTATTCACGGACTGTGCTCCCAGAGCTGTCTATGGCAAGGAGTTCAAAAGATTCACAAACCATTTGAGAAAAGGATTTCCTTCTCATTTCAGTGTTAAATTGGCACCTCTTAAATTTGTGACTATGCCCTCTGGTCCCAGCCTTTTCCATGAGGGGTACTCCAGACGTGGTCTTGCCAGCACCTTGTACAGTTACAGCAAGTCTTCCCTACTCATATACTCTAACCCTTGAAGTAAGGAGCAACATTTCATTAGCCTTCCTGATTATCTACTACACATGTGCTGACTTCCTGTGTTAGTTGCACGAATACTTTCAAGTCCCTTTGTGTGTCAGCTTTCTGTGGGCTTTCTGCATTGAAATAATGCTCTTCTTTTGTTCTCCCTTCCAAACTAAACAACTTCGTATTTTGTCATAATATCTCCTATTTACCAGCTCTTTGCCTACTTACTTAACCTATCTGTATCTTTCTGTAAACTGTGTTTATCCCTCTCGCATTTTGCCCTTCCACCTATCCTTGTGGCACTTGCAAATTTCCTCTAATTCATCGATAGACATGAAAACGGATGTGGTTCCAGCACTGATCCTTGTGGATCCCAGTGGTTACAGGTTGTCAATCTGAGAAAAAAACCCTTATCCCCACTCACTGGTGACTCCATGAGTCAATTCTCTCTCCATGCCAATATACTACCTCCAACACCTCCATGGACTCTTATCTTTTGACTTAACCTTTTGTGAGGTGCCTTGCCAAAAGCCTTCAAGAAGTCCAAATACAACACTTCACGTGGTTCCCCTCTATCCACTCTGGTTGAGACCTCCTTAAAAAGTCTCATAAATTAGAACATAGAACATTACAGCGCAGTACAGGCCCTTCGGCCCTTGATGTTGCGCCGACATGTGAAACCAATCTGAAGCCTATCTAACCTACACTATTCCCTTATCATCCATATGTTTATCCAACGACCATTTAAATGCCCTTAAAGTTGGCGTGTCTACTACTGTTGCAGGCAGGGCATTCCACGCCTTTACTACTCTCTGAGTAAAGAACCTGCCTCTGACATCTGTCCTATATCTATCACCCCTCAACTTAAAGCTATGTCCCCTCGTGCTAGCTGTCACCATCCGCGGAAAAAGACTCTGACTGTCCACCCGATCTAATCCTCTGATCATCTTGTATGTCTCTATTAAGTCACCTATTAACCTTCTTCTCTCTAACGAAAACAGTCTCAAGTCCCTCAGCGTTTCCTCATAAGACCTCCATACCAGGCAACATCCTGGTAAATCTCCTCTGCACCCTTTCCAATGCTTCCACATCCTTCCTATAATGCGACGACCAAAACTGTACGCAATACTCCAAGTACGGCCGCACCAGAGTTTTGTACAGCTGCAACATGACCTCACGGCTCCGAAACTCAATCCCTCTACCAATAAAACCTAACACACCGTACGCCTTCTTAACAACCCTACCAACCTGGGTGGCAACTTTCAGAGATCTATGGACATGGACACCGAGATCTCTCTGCTCATCCACACTACCATCTTACCGTTAGTCCTGTACTCTGTATTCCTTCCAAAGTGAATCACCTCACACTTTTCTGCATTAAACTTCATTTGCCACCTCTCAGCCCAGCTCTGCAGCTTATCTATGTCCCTCTGTAACCTGCAACATCCTTCCGCATTATCCACAACTCCACCGACTTTAGTGTCATCCGCAAATTTACCAAACCATCTTTCAATGCCCTCATCCAGGTCATTTATAAAAATGACAAACCACAGTGCCCCAAAACAGATCCTTGCGGTACTCCACTAGTAACTGAACTCCAGGATGAACATTTCCCATCAACCACCACCCTCTGTCTTCTTCCAGCTAGCCAATTTCTGATCCAAACCGCTAAATCACCCTCAATCCCATGCCTCCAAATTTTCTGCAATAGCGTGTGGAACCTTATCAAACGCTTTACCGAAATCCATATACACCACATCAACCGCTTTACACCTCTTCCACCTGTTTGGTCACCTTCTCAAAGAACTCAATAAGGTTTGTGAGGCACGACCTACCCTTCACAAAACCGTGTTGACTATCCCTAATCAAGTTATTCCTTTCTGGATGATTATAAATCCTATCTCTTATAATTCTTTCCAACACTTTACCCACAACTGAAGTAAGGCTCACTGGTCTATAATTACCAGGGTTGTCTCTACTCCCCTTCTTGAACAAGGGGACAATATTTGCTTTCCTCCAGTCTTCTGGCACTCTTCCTGTAGACAATGACGACATAAAGATCAAAGCCAAAGGTTCTGCAATCTCCTCTCTAGCGTCCCAGAGAATCCTAGGATAGATCCCATCCGGCCCAGGGGACTTATCTATTTTCACACGTTCCAGAATTGCTAACACCTCCTCCTTATGGACCTCAGTCCCATCTAGCCTAATAGCCTGTATCTCAGTATTCTCCTCGACAACATTGTCTTTTTCATGTGTGAATACTGATGAAAAATATTCATTTCACGCCTCTCCTATCTCTTTGGACTTCACACACAACTTCCCACTACTGTCCTCGACTGACCCTAATCTTACTCTGTCATTCTTTTATTCCTGACATACCTGTAGAAAGCTTTAGGGTTTTCCTTGATTCTACCTGCCAAACACTTCTCCTGGCTCTCCTTAGCTCTCTGTTTAGGTCCTTCCTGGCTAACTTGTAACTCTCAAGTGCCCGAACTGAGCCTTCACGCCTCACCGTTACCTAAGCCTCTTTCTTCCTCTCGGCGAGGTTTACCTTTCAAGAAGCCATGCTGAGTCAGCTTGATTCAATTCTGATTTTCTAAATGTTCTGCTATTATTTCCTTAATGCAACAAACATTTTATTAACTGCTACCGATGGGACCAGGAGTGTACCTGTTGAACAAATATTCTGAATAATCATGAGGTTCTCAAAATCAATGTTAAAACACACACTAAGTGACAGTGTTGTGGAAGGGGATGTCAACCCCTCTGGTCATTAACATTGAAACACAAGCCCCAGTCTGTTATCAGAGGTAGTCGGAACTGCAGATGCTGGAGAATCTGAGATAACAAGGTGTAGAATTGGATGAACACAGCAGGCCAAGCAGCATCAGAGGAGCATCAGAGGCCCGAAACGTCAGCCTTCCTGCTCCTCTGATGCTGCTTGGCCTGCTGTGTTCATCCAGCTCTACACCTTGTTACCCCAATCTGTTATTGACAGGAGTAGAAGTTCCCTTCTCATAATTACTCCTCAAACACCCCGAGAAACTTGCCTTTCCTCACGTAATCTGTAAAAAGATGGATTAAAAGAAAGAAAATCCACAATACACTTCTCAAGACACGAAACGATTTATTTATTTAACCGTAAAAATGAACAAATGAACAGAATTACTAACAATACCCCCCCAGACTACTAACTACTCCCTAACTTGCCTAAATTCTTCTGGAATGCTGTTCAAACAAACACAAGCCCCACTTATATAAACACAAATAATAAGACAACAATAAATTAAAACCTAATTTCTGCAAGTTCATACAGACTGTGTCCTCTGGAATATTCTGCCTTCTCCCTTATGCCGCTAATGCCTTTTTTCTGCTGATTTTGCTATCAGGGATTTTTTTCTCTGTAATTGCTTCTGTGAGAACTTTTAGCTAGAAATGCCATGGTACCGTTTTAGGATAGTTGGTACTTTCTCTAATCTATCGAAGACTGTGAGAACAATTTCTCTTTCTCCTGTTGGAGAGAGCTCACAGTTCTTAACCTGGGCCATCGGCAGTTCGTTCTCCCCCTGTTCTTCAAAAAAACCTTTCTCATGTATCCCCCGTGACACATCAAATTCTTATAATATGATTGGTTTCAGGTTGTCAACAAAACGTTTCCATTTGAGGTGCTCTCTGTGTGCACCTGCCCTTCAAGCTGCTGGTCAGATATCCATTTTAACTCTCAGCACTGTAAAAACTCCGCATTTTAAAGGGACGATGCAATACTTTCTCTCATTTTACAATTTCACACACACCAACTTTGCAACAACAGAAATATAATGCAGGGGTATACACATCACTGTTTTACTTTATTTACAGCATAAACCTCTTAAATAATAATGCGAATTTGCCTTAAATAAAATGTTCTCTCTCACGGTCAACTGACTACCCAGAGATCATAATAATTCAGTATACATCTAGTATTTCAGGGATATCATTTTTGCCAAGATTGACCCTCTGATGAAGGGTCTAGGCCCAAAACGTCAAGCTTTCCTGCTCCTATGATGCTGCTTGGCCTGCTGTGTTCATCCACCTCCACACCAAATCTCCCCTCCCCCAACTGCATCCCAAAACCAGCCCAGCTCGTCCCCACCTCCCTAACCTGTTCTTCCTCTCACCTATCCCCTCCTCCCACCTCAAGCCCCACCCCCATCTCCTATCTACTAACCTCATCCCACCCCTTGACCTGTCTTTCCTCCCTGGACTGACCTATCTCCTCCCTACCTCCCTACCTACACTCACCTTTACTGGCTCCATCCCCGCCTCTTTGACTTGTCTGCCTCCTCTCCACCTATCCTCTCCTCTATCCATCTTCTATCCACCTCCCCCTCTCTCCCTATTTATTTCAGAACCCCCTTCCCCTCCCCCATTTCTGAAGAAGGGTCTAGGCCTGAAACGACAAGCTTTCCTGCTCCTATGATGCTGCTTGGCCTGCTGTGTTCATCCAGCCCCATACCTTGTTATCTCGGATTCTCCAGCATCTGCAGTACCTTTTATCTCTGCTGTTTCATTAGGTGTTGGTTAAAGCAAAGTTTTCTGCAATTAATTCCAATACTCTTTCAACAATAGGAAAAGCTGAAATCCTGTCTTCACACTAAGGACACCCTCTATCATTGTGTCACAGTGTCACTGTGCTAACTTGGACACACTTAGAACAGATCTACAAACACAATATTAGGCATCAATGAAGTGCTGTGGGTCATCAGCAGCAGCAGAATTTGTTCCAACTCAAACTGCAACCTCATGGCCTGCCAGATCCCCCTCTCTACCATTACCATGAGGCTGGGAGATCAATCTCTTATTCAATGATAGGTGTAGGACAGCATACTAAGAGCAACACCAGGCGTATCTAACAATGTGGTGTCAACCTGGTGAAGCTAGCAAACAGGGCTGCTTGTGTGTCAAAGACCAGAGCGAGCTGAGAAATTCCATAACTAAGAGGTCAGATTTAAACTCTACAGTTCTGCCACATCAAGAAATGCGAAGCAAAGGATCCAACTTGGTCTCCTTCTGAGGTTCTCAGCATCACAGATGCTAACATTTTTTCCCCAGAGGACATTAGAAAACCAGAGATAGTAGGAACTGCCGATGCTGGAGTCTGAGATAACAAGGTGTAGAGCTGGATGAACACAGCAGGCCAGGCAGCATCAGAGGAGCATGAAGGCTGAAGTTTTGGCTCTGGACACTTCTTCAGAAAAAGGGTCTGACTCGGTTTTACTTCCTGATTATTTAAATTTGAATCTGCCTTGCTTCAATTTGTACCTCCGCCTTTAGCTTAGACTCTGGATTGCTAGTGCAGTGACATTATCACTGTACCACTGCCTTTTAAAATGACATTCTGACATCTTACATCTCTGAACTTCTTCTCTATCTCTGACTTGTTTTGCTGCTTGACTAACTTGCACAAATTGAAGGAGCAGGCGTTGTGAGATAGATTGAAACTGTTGCTTCAGCCTTCGTCGCCAGCTCCCAACAGCCACCTCCCAAACAGCAAACTTTGATGCTCTATTTGAGCCTGAACTGAATTTCTGGCCAAATATTCTTTTCATCATGAAGAATGATGGCTTTCACCTTTGCAAAGTTACCTGTCAATGACTGGGCCTCACCTCATACACTGCTGAATCTTGATCCAAGTCTTTGCTCAGATTTAGCTACTCCATTGTTTCCCTGGCCCAAATCCCATTTTTTGCCCTCTGAGATCATGAATTTATCCAGATCTCTCCTCCCTGTATTCTAACACGCACCCTTTCCTATTCACTTATCAACCTTCTGTTCACTAGTCCATGCAGGTTCTCAGTTTAACAATACTCATTTCATAAGTTTCCTGATTGTTTGCAAAATGCATTCTGGTCCTAGCCCTTCTTATGGCATTTCTTTCAGGTTAGTGGAAGCTGTGGAGTTTGGGAGGTGTTGACTTTTATTTAGTTAGGAGAATGAATGGTGCAGAAAGAGTGATGCCTGAAATAACTCCAGCAAGCCAATCACCCATCATTTACGTGTGCATAGTGCTTGACCCTGGTCTGGCTTCCTCAGTGCCAGCTCTCAGAGTGAGTGGAATCCATGGTACTCCTGTTTATATCTGTCAGTCAGGCTCCCTGATTGGACCAGATTAACAGCCCCAGTCGGGGAACTGTTATTCTATGAGGTCCACCTGGCTGGCCACATTACAATCACTACAACGCCACTGCTGTGGGAGGCTTTTCATTATAGAAACATTGAGGTGCACTATCAGAACTAATGTAAACTATTCCCCTCTCTAACAGGTATACCGTTTTGGCTACTGTTGGGGCCGTAGCCTCTTAGGGGAGTGTATCAGCAGCAGCCAGGCCTGAGGCACCATAACTGGCTCTGCTGGAGGGCAGGGTTGGGCAAGATCCAAGCGTGCGATAGTGGTTAGAGACTCACTAGTTAGGGGCACCAACAGGTGTTTCTGCGGCCGCATCCAAGACTCCAGGATGGTGTGTTGCCTTCCTGATGCCATAGTCAAGGATGTCTCTGAGCGGTTGCATGAAACTCTTAAGGGGAAGGGTGAGCAGCCGGAGGTTGTGGTGCATATTGGTACCAACGACATGGCTAGAAAGAGGGCTGAGGTCCTGCAAAGTGAGTACAGGGAGATAGGAAAGAGGCTGAAAAGCAGGACCTCGAGGGTAGTAATCTCTGGATTACTGCCAGTGCCGCATGCTAGTGAGGTAAGGAATAGAAAGATAGGACAGATGAACATGTAGCTAAGGAACTGGTGCAGGAGGCAGGGTTTCAGTTGTTGGATCATTGGGATCTCTTCTGGGGCAGAAGTGACCTGTACAAAGGTAAGGACATTCCTGTTGGAGCTCCTCTGCTCTGCCTGTTCTTATTCCTTCTCTTCCCTTCTTTTCCCCTCTTTTTGTTTCACTCTTCTCAGCAGCAGAGGTGAACACTGCAGCAGCAGGCGGTGGCACCAAGTCCCCAGAGGAGCAATATCCTGCAGCAACGCATGGACTGCGAGCCCCAGTGTAACACGGCGATGAGCTCAGCTGCAGTCCCAGAGCATCGCACAGGCAGCAAGTCACAGGGTCGGCCACAAGAGCAGGAGCAGGCAGCCCTGAGGCGGTGAGAGTGAGAGCAGCCAGCCCTGAGGCAGTGAGAGCAGGAGCAGGCAGCCCCGAGGCGGTGAGGGTGGGAGCAGGCAGCCCCGAGGCAGTGAGAGCAGGAGCAGGCAGCCCCGAGGCGGTGAGGGCGGGAGCAGGCAGCCCCGAGGCAGTGAGAGCAGGAGCAGGCCGCCCCGAGGCGGTGAGAGTGGGAAAAGGGAGCCTGAAGCGAATTAGGAACACATAGCCCGAGGCGGCTTTGAGGGCACAGTCAAGCCTTTTGAGGGATGCAGGCCCAAGACTGTGATGTTGAACTATGAACTGTGTTTTTATTTCCATACTTTAGTAAGAAGGATTGTAAAGTTTAAAGTCTTCGCTTGCTTTCTTTGTTTCTCTGCTTTGTTCTAAGATTCTGTGCCTCGGTACATTTGTACCGAAGATGGTGCCATAAGTAGCAGCTTGTAAACCTTTCAGTATATTCATGTGAGTGAGTACATGTGACAATAAAAGCTAATTCTAAAACTTGTAATTTTGAAGAGGGACGGGTTGCACCTAAACTAGTGGGGAACCAATATCCTCTTAGTGCACTTCACTAGTGTGACTCAGGAGGGTTTAAACTAGAGTGACAGCAGCAGGTCAGCAAGTGGAGGGATTGAGGTGGAGGTAGATGTTAGGAGCAGTAAATCAGAGAGAAAGGACAGGCAGAGACAGCTAAATGAGCACAATGGCACTAATGGGCTGAAGTGTGTTTATTTCAATGCAAGGAATGTTATAGGTAAGGCAGATATGCTTAGAGCCTGGATCAGTACATGGGACTATGATGTTGTGGCCATTTTGTTGTTTTAAACGAGACAGAGAGGAAGGTAAAGGAGGTGGAGAAGTTACATTTCTAATCGGGGAGAATGTTACATCTGCACTCAGACAGGACGTGCTGGAGGGGTCATCCACTGAGGCAATATGGGTAGTGCTCAAAAGTAAGATGGGTGCAATTAGTCTGATTGGATTATACTCTCGCCTCCCCCCCCCCACCCCGCCCCAACAGCCCCTCGGACATTGAGGAACAAATATGTAGATAAATAATGGAAAGATGCAATAAAATCAGATTTGTCACAGCGTTTAACTTCTCCAATATTGACTCAGACTTCCTTAGAGCAAGAGGCTTAGACAGGGCGGAATTTGTTAAGTGCATCGAAGAGGGTTTCTTGAAACAGTATATGGATGGTCCAATTAGAGGAAGGTCCACACTGGACCTTTTATTGGCTAATGAGCCTGGCCAGGTGACTGACTTTTCAGTGGGAGAGCATTTTGGTAACAGCGATCACAACTTGGTAAGTTTTAAGACAGCTATGAACAGGGATAAGTCAGGACCTTGCGGAAAGATACTAAATTGTGGGACAGGAACTTACGTCAGTAATAGGCAGGAGGTAGGGAGTGTTAATTGGGAGGAGCTGTTATCAGGCAGTCCACATTTGAGATGTGGGAATTGCTTGAAGACCTGCTGGGGAGAGTTCAAGACCTGCATGTTGCAGAAAGGAGGAAGGATAAAGATGGCAAGGAATGGGACCCTCGGATAACGAGGGAGGTTGTGAAATTAGTCAAAAGGTAAAAAGAAACATTTATAAGGTTTAAGAAGATAAAATCAGACAGGGCCCGTGAGGAATATAACGAAAGCAGCAAAGTATTCAAGCAGGGACTTCAGACAGCAAAAAGGGATCATGAAATGACTTTGGTAAGAGAATCTCAAGGCATTCGAGAGATACATTAAGAACAACAGGGTAAACAGGGAGAAGATAGGACCACTTAAGGATAAAGGAGGGAACTTGTGCTTGGAGGTAGAGGCTGTGGGTGAGATCCTAAATGAGGACTTTACATCAGTCACTCAGGAAAAGGATACGGAGGATACGTGAGATTTGTGTGGAGCATGCTTATATTCTTAGGAATTTTGATACTAAGAAAGAAGTGGAGTTGGATCTCTTGAAGACCATTAAGGTGGATAAATCCCCAGGGCCCTGCAGCATCTCCCTTAGGTTATTGAGACAGGCAAAAGAGGAGATTGCTGAGGCCTTGACCAAGATCTTTATATCCTCGCTAGCTACTAGAGAGGCCCCCGAGGATTGGTGAGTAGCTAATGTTGTTCCTCGGTTCAAGAAGGGAAATAGGAATAATTCAGGAAACTACAGACCAGTGAGACCACATCGGTGGTTGGGAAGCTATTGGAGAGAATTCTTACGGACAGAATTTACGCGTATTTGGAAAAGCATGGCCTAATTAGGGACTTTCAGCATGGCTTTGTGCAGGGAAGGTCATGACTTAGTAACTTGATTGAATTTTTCGGGGTGACAAAGGTGATAGATGAGGGTCGAGCAGTGGATGTTGTTTACATGGATTTTAGTAAGACTTGTGACAAGGTCCCTCATGGTAGGCTCATCCAAAAGATTAAGGTGTGTGGGATCCACGGTGACGTGGCTGAGTGGATTCAGAATTGGCTTGCCCATAGAAAACAGGGGTACATGTGGAAGGGTGTTTTTCTCGCTGCAGGTCAGTGACTAATGGTGTTCTGCAGGAATCTGTACTGGGACTTCTGTTGCTTGTGATATATATAAATTACTTGGATGAAAATGTCGGTGGGTGGGTTAGTAAGTTTGCAGATGATGGAAAGATTGTTGGAGTTGTGGATAGTGTAAAAGGTTGTCAAAAGGACGCAGCAGGATATACTTCAGTTGCAGATATCGGAGGAGAAATGGGAATCTATCCGGATTAGTGTAAGGTGCTGCACTTTGGAAGATCACATGTTATGTACAGAAGGATCTTGGGGTTCAAGTCCATAGCTCCCTGAAAGTAGCCACACATGTAACATAGAAACATAGCAAAACACAAGATAGGAGCAAGAGGAAGCCATTTGGCCCTTTGAAACTGCTCTGCCATTATTTACAATCATGGCTGATTGTCCAACTCAATAGCCGAATCCTGCTTTCTCCCCATAACCTTTGATCCCATTCGCCCAAGTGCTATATCAGTCACCTTTTGTATACATTCAGTGTTTTGGCATCAACTACATCCTGTGGTAATGAATTCCACAGGCTCACCACTCTCTGGGTGAAGAAATCTCCACATCCCTGTCCTAAATGTAGATTGTGTGGTGAAGAAGGTGGATGGCAATGCTCGCCTTTATTGGTCAGGGAATTGAGTACAAGAGCCAGAGTGTCATGTTGCAGCTTTATAAGACTTATAAGACTTTGACCACATTTTTTTTTCCTTAACTCATTCATGGGATGAAGGTGTCACTGGCCAGGCAGCATTTATTGCCCACCCCTAATTGCCCAGAGGGCACTAAAGAGCCAACAACATTGCTGCGGGCCTGGGGTCACATGTAAACCAGACCAGGTAAGGATGGCAGTTTCCTTCCCTGAAGGACATTAGTGAACCAGATGGGTTTTTCCTCACCAATCGACAATTAATTCACAGTCATCGTTAGACTCTTAATTCAAGATATTTATTGAATCCAAAATCCACCATCTGCCACGGCGGGATTCAAACCCAGGTACCCAGGATGTTATCTGGGCCTCTAGGTTAACAGTCCAGTGATAATACCACGAGGCCATTGCCTCCCCGTTGAAACTGCTGCAGTCAGTTCTGGTCACCACATTACGGAAAGGATGTGAAGGCTTTGGAGAGGGTGCAGAAGAGGTTTACCAGGATGCTGCCTGGATATGAGCTGTAAGGAGAAGCTGGAAAACCTCAGGTTGTTTTCTCTTGAGCGGCGGAGGCTGAGGGGACACTTGATACAAGTCTATAAAATTATGAGATGAATAAATAGGGTTGATGGTCAGAATCTTTTTCCCAAAGTTGAAATGTGGGGGCATGCATTTAAGGTTAGAGGGGAAAAGTTCAAAGGAGACGTGAGGGGCAAGTATTTTACTCAGAGGGTGAACAGGGGTGGAACAGGGGAACAGGGGTGCTGGTGGAGGCAGATACAATAAGGGCATTTGGGGGATTTTTAGATAAGCACGTGAATATACAAGGAATGGAGGTATGTGGACCAACGGCAGGCAGAATAGGTTAGTTTTATTTTGCGCCATGTTCGGCACAACATCATGGGCTGAAGGGCCCATTCCTTGCTGTACAATTCTATGTTCTGTGTTCTATTGTGAGAAATGACTGGTATGGTTCAGCAGACTCAGCTTGAGGACACATACTGGTGAGGAACACAGAGAAAAAACAAAGCCGGAAGGAAAGGGACCAAAAACGGCAGCACAATGAAAAACTGAAAAGATTACCTGTGCCTTTTCTAGTGATGGATCCACTGTCAATGCTGCCACCAGCCCCCTTGTTTTCACAAAATGGAGGAGCCCAACCAACGTCACAGTGACAGTGACCTTTGTTGTTGCAAACCTGAAACAATGAAAGATTTTAAAAACACGTATAAAATGGCATCTAGTGTAAAACCGTATATGGACAGTAGTTGTATGTGTAGTTGTCAGAAGACAATCTGCTGAACTGGAGATACCTTCAATCAAGCCACTGACTATCCTTTATTATATAAACTGGAGGTAGGTACTCATCCACTGTGAATATTGTTCACGGGAGAGTGAGATAGAGCAATTGCAGAATGCAGTCTATCATAAATAGAATGCAAAATGTGGGTATTTCATGTGAGTGGGATCTCAGTGCAGACAAAAATGGAGAGATTCCTTTTTTCAGCATCAGTATTTGCAGGTCATGTAAGACTGACGTTGTAATGATATGGAATTTTTCTTCAGCAAATGTACGTAAAATGATTTAGTATGTAGAGAAAGTAAAAGGGCACAACCAAGTAAGAGGAAGTGGAAATAATCCAGACTAAGGTGTGACAGATTCACATGCGAGAACTTGTGAATGGTTATTGAAGCAAATATGCAATGTATGTTTAAACGACATGTTGAAGATGTCATCACCCTGTCATGGCGTGAGTGTGAATGGTCCGAAGACAGGAGAAGGCTGACTGAGGACGTAGATAGGTACGTGAGGAGGGGATATTATAGCCTTTGCAGAAAAATGGCTAAAGAAGGGACAGAACATTATTAGGGTTGTACTATAGGCCCCCAAATAGTTAATGGGGATTGGAAGAACAAATGTGCAGTGAGATTGCGGAAACTTTCGGAAAAAATAGCGTTGTCATAGTGGGGGATTTTAATTTTCCTAACATTGACTGAGACTGTCACAGTATTAAGGGCTTAGATGGGGTGGAATTTGTTAAATGTGTTCAGGAAAGTTTCCTTAAGCAGTATATGGAAGGTCCTACTCTGGACAAGACAAAACTCAACCTACTCTTGGGAAATAGGACTGGACAAGTCACTAGGGTGACAGTGGGGGAGCACTTTGGGACCAGTGACCATAGTTCTATTAATTTTAAAATATTTGTAGTGAAGGACAAAACTGGTACACAGGTTCAAGTTCTAAACTGGGGCAAGGCAAATTTTGACTGAATTAGACAGGGGCTTGCAGGGGTTAATTGGAGTAGTTTGTTTGCAAGCAAAGGGACCTCTGGCAAGTGGGAGGCCTTTAAAAGTGTAATAGCTGGAGTTCAAGGGCTGTATGTTTGTGTGAAGCTGAAGGAAAAGATTGGCAGGAGTAGGGAACCCTGGATGACCAGAAAAAAGAAGGAGGCATGGCTCAGGTACAGGCAGTGGGATCAAGGGAATCCCTGGAGGTATATGGGGAATACAGGAGTTTACTGAAGAAGGAAATCAGGAGGGTGAAAAGGGGGCACGAGATCGCTTTGGCTGAGAAGATTAGGGTGAATCCAAAGAGATTCTTTAAGTCTGTTAAAGGATAAAGAATACCTAGAGATAGAATAGGACACCTCAAGGACCAAAGTGGACATGTATGTGTGGAACCCCAGGAGATGGGTGAGGTTGTCACTGAATATTTCTCCTCTGTGTTTGCTGCGGAGAAAGACATGAAAACTCGGAACTTGGGGAAGTTAGTCGCAATATCTTGGGGACAGTCCATATCACAGTACAGGAGGTGTTATACGTATTAGAATGTATGAAGTCGGATAAACCTCCTGGTCCTGACCAGATATCTCCAAGAAGCATGCAAGAGGCTAGAGAAGAAGTTGCGGGGGCCTTGGCTGATTTCTTTGCATCATTGTTAGCCACAGGTGAGGTCCCGGAAGACTGGAGGGTAGCAAATGTTATGCCCTTATTCAAGAAGGGCTGCAAAGAGAAACCGAGACCAGCAAGCCTAACATTTGCGGTAGGTAAGTTACTTGAGAAGATTTTGAAGGATGAGATAAACATGCATTTGGAAAGACAGGGTTGATTAGGAGTAGTCAGCATGGCTTTGTGTGTGGGAGATCATTCCTCACAAATTTGTTAGAGATCTTTTTGAAGTGACCAGGAAGGTTGATGAGGGCAGGGCGGTAGATGTAGTCTATATGGATTTCATTAAGGCCTTTGATAAGGTTCCGCATGGTGGGCTGCTCTGGAAGATTAGATCACATGGAATCCAGAGAGAGCTGGAAAACTGGATACACAATTGCCTTGATGGTAGGAAGCAGAAGGTAATACTGATAGGATGCCTGTCGGACTTGAGGCCTGTGACTGGTGGTGTGCCTGAAGGATCGATGCTGGGCCCATTGCGGTTTGTTATCTACATCCATGATTTGGAAGAAAATGTATGAGGCATGACTAGCAAATTTGCGAATGACACTAAAATAGGCGGTATCGTGGATAGTGAGGAAGGTTGTCAGAAATTGCAGCAGGATCTTGATCAGCTGGGGAAGTGGGCCAAGAAATGGCAAATGGAGTTTAATATAGATAAATGTGAGGTGCTGCATTTTGGAAAGTCAAATCAAGGTAGGAGTTTCATGGTTAATGCTGGGGCCTGAATGAGTATGATGGAAGAGAGGGACCTTGGAGTTCAGGTGCACAGTTCCCTAAAAGGGGAGTCACAGTTAGAGAGGGCAGTGAAGGAGGCTTTTGGCATGCTGGCCTTCATCAGTCAGGACATTGAGTAGAGAAGTTGGGAAGTTATGTTTCAGTTGTACATGATGTTGGTGAGGCTGCACTTGGAGTATTGTGTTTAGTTTTGGTCACCCTGCTATAGGAAGGATGCTATTAAACTGGAAAGAGTGCAGAAGAAATTTACAAGGGCGTTGCCAGGACTCCAGGGACTGAGTTATAAGGAGAGGTTATGGCAGACTGATGGGGGATCTTACAGAAGTGTAAAAGATCATGAGAGGCATGGAAGGGTGAATGCACTCAGTCTTTTTCTCAGGGCTGGGGAATTGAGGATGAGAGGGTGTCAGTTTAAGGTAAGGGGAAAAGAATACATGGGAACCTGAGGGGCAACCTTTTTTCACAGAGGGTGGTATGCATATGGAATGAGCTGCCAGCAGAAGTGGTTGAGGCAGGTACATTAGCAACATCTAAAAAGGCATTTGGAGAATACATGGATAGGAAAGGTTTAGAAAGATATGGGCCAAGTGCAGGGAAATGGAGTTAGCGTAAATGGCCATTTTGGTCGGCATGGACCCATTTGGGCCGAAAGGCCTGTTTTCATGCTGTAGAACTCTATGACTATGACTCTCACACTGTGATAGAGTCCTACAGCTTGGAAACAATAACTCTACCTGCATCGACCATTTCCTGTCGCAGTTAAATCCACACACGATCCACCCTCTGTGTGAAAAAGTTGCCCCTAGGGTCCCTTGTATATCTTTCTCCTCTCACCTTAAAAATAGGCTGTCTAGTTTTGAACCCTCCCACCCTCAGGAGAACACCTTTTCTGTTCACCAATTTTATAAACCTTGATAAGGTCACCCCTCAACCTCCTATGGTTCAGTGAGAAAAGTCCAAGTCTATCCAGCCTCTCCCTGTCACTCAAATTTTGTAACGTCTTCCTCTGCTTATATTCCCAAAGATCCTATAAACCTTCCTAACAACTGTTTCAACCTGCCTGGCCACCTTCAGCTAATCATGCACATGAGCCCTGAGGACCCTCTGCTCCTGTATTCCCCTCAAAGGTGTACCATTGAGGCTGCGTTGTCTTTATGTGTTTCTTCTAACAAAATGCATTACCTCACTTTTCTCTGCATTGAAATTCTGTTGCTCAGAAGGGAAGGGGGAAGAGGAGGAGAGCATTAGTCATTGGGGACTCCATAGTCAGGGGGACAGATCGGAGATTCTGCAGGAACGAGAGAGACTCAACAGTTGGTGTGTTGCCTCCCAGGTGCCAGGGTCCGTGATGTCTTGGATCGTGTCTTTGGGGTCCTGAAGGGAGAGGGTGACCAGCCCCAAGTCGTGGTCCACATTGGTACCAATGACATAGGTAGAAAGAGGGATAGGGATATAAGGCAAGATTTCAGGGAGCTAGGGTGGAAGCTGAGAGCTAGAACAAACAGAGTTGTTATCTCTGGTTTGTTACCCGTGCCACGTGATAGCGAGGCAAAGAACAGGGAGAGATATCAGCTGAACACGTGGCTGCAGGGATGGTGCAGGAGGGAGGGTTTCAGGTATATGGATAACTGGGGCTCATTCTGGGGATGGTGGGACCTCTACAAACAGGACGGTCTTCACTTGAACCAGAGGGGTACTAATATCCTGAGTGGGAAATTTGCTAGTGCTATTCAGGTGGATTTAAACTAGCTCAGCAGGGGCATGGGAACCTGTGGTGTAGTTCCAGTACACAGGAGGATGAGAGTAGGGAGGACATGGCCAGGATTTCACCATCACAGGAGTGTCCTGGCAGACAGCAAGCTGGTTTGAAGTGTGTCGACTTCAACGCCAGGAGTATCCGGAATAAGGTAGGTGAGCTTGCAGCATGGATAGGTACCTGGGACTTCGATTTTGTGGCCATTTCGGAGACGTGGATAGAGCAGGGTCAGGAATGGATGTTGCAGGTTCCAGGGTTTAGATCTTTCATAAAGATCAGGGAAGGTGGTAAAAGAGGGGGAGGTGTGGCTTTGTTAGTCAAGGACAGTGTAACGATGGCTGAAAGAACTTTTGACGAGGACTCGTCTACTGAGGTGGTATGGGCTGAGGTCAGAAACAGGAGAGGAGAGGTCACACTGCTGGGAGTTTTTTATAGGCCTCTGCAAAGTTCCAGGGATGTGGAGGAGAGGATCGGCAAAATGATTCTGGGCAGGAGTGAAAGGAACAAGGTGGTCATTATGGGAGACTTTAACTTCCCCAACATTGACTGGAAATGCTATAACTCAAGTATGTCGGATGGTTCAGTTTTTGTCCAATGTGTGCAGGAGGGTTTCCTGACACAGTATGTCGAAGGGCCGACAAGAGGGGAGGCCACACTGGATCTGGTACTTGGTAATGAACCAGGCCAGGTGTTTGATTTGGTGGTAGGTGAGCACTTTGGAGAGAGTGACCATAATTCGGTTACGTTTAGTTTAGCGATGGAAAGGGATAGGAACATGCCACTGGGCAAGAGTTATAGATGGGGGAAGGGAAGTTATAATGCGATTGGGCAAGACTTAGGAGGGATAGAGTGGGGTAGCAAAATGCAGGGGATGGGGACAGTCGAAATGTGGAGCTGGTTTAAGGAACAGATATTGTGTGTCCTTGATAGGTATGTCCCTGTCAGGCAGGGAGGAAGTGATAAGGTAAGGGAACCTTGGTTTACAAAAGAAATTGTATCTCTTGTTAAGCGGAAGAGGGAGGCTTATGTGACATTGAGACGAGATGGTTCAGATGAGGCAATGGAGAGTTACAGATTAGCTCGGAAGGATTTAAAGAGAGAGTTAAGAAGAGCAAGGTGGGGACGTGAGCAGTCATTAACAGGTAGAATAAAGGAGAACCCTAAAGCTTTCTCTAGGTATGAGGAGAATAAAAGGATGACGAGGGTAAGAACAGGGCCAGTCAAAGACAGAAGTGGGAAGTTGTGTGTGGACCCTGTGGAGATCAGAGAGGTGCTAAACAAATATTGCTCATCTGTTTTCACTCGGGAAAAGGAGAATATTGTAGAGGAGAAGACTGAGATACGGGCTATTAGACTTGAAAGGATTGAGGTTAGTTAGGAGGAGGTGTTATCAATCCTAGAAGGTGTGAAGGTAGATAAATCCCCTGGGCTGGATGGGATTTTTCCGAGGATTCTCTGGGAAGCGAGGGAGGAGATGGCGGAGCCTTTGGCCTTGATCTTTGAGTCGTCATTGGCTACAGGTTTAGTACCAGAGGACTGGAGGATTGCAAATGCTGTGCCCTTGTTCAAGAAGGGCAGTAGAGATGACCCAGGTAATTATAGACCAGTGAGCCTTACGTCTGTTGTAGGAAAAGTTTTGGAAAGGATTATAAGAGATAGGATTTATAATCATCTAGCAAGCAACAATTTGATTGGAGATAGTCAACATGGATTCGTCAAGGGCAGGTCGTGTCTCACAAACCTCATTGAGTTTTTTGAGGTGACCAAGCATGTGGATGAGGGTAGGGCAGTTGACGTGGTGTACATGGACTTCAGTAAAGCCTTTGATAAAGTTCCACATGGTAGGCTATTAGAGAAAATGCGGAGGCATGGGATTGAGGGAGATTTAGCAGTTTGGATTAGAAACTGGCTTTCTGAAAGAAGCCAAAGAGTGGTGGTTGATGGAAAATATTCAGCCTGGAGTCCGGTTACTAGTGGTGTGCCACAGGGATCTGTTTTGGGACCACTGCTGTTTGTCATTTTTATAAATGACTTGGACGCAGACATAGGTGGATGGGTTAGTAAGTTTGCAGATGACACTAAAGTCGGTGGAGTGGTGGACAGTGCGGAAGAATGTTGCAGGTTGCAGGGAGACTTGGATAAACTGCAGAATTGGGCTGAAAGGTGGCAAATGGAGTTCAATGCAGATAAATGTGAGGTGATTCACTTTGGGAAGAATAATAGGAAGGCAGAATACTGGGTCAATGGAAAGATTCTTGGTAGTGTGGATGTGCAGAGGGATCTTGGTGTCCAGGTACATAGATCCCTGAAAGTTGCTGCCCAGGTTGATAGTGCTGTTAAGAAGGCATACGGTGTGTTAGGTTTCATTGGTAGAGGGATTGAGTTCTGGAGCCGTGATGTCATGCTGCAACTGTACAAAACGCTAGTGCGGCCTCACTTGGAATATTGCGTATAGTTCTGGTCGCCCCATTACAGGAAGGATGTGGAAGCATTGGAAAAGGTGCAGAGGAGATTTACCAGGATGTTGCCTGGTCTGGAGCGAAGGTCTTATGAGGAAAGGCTGAGGGACTTGGGTCTGTTCTCATTGGAGAGGAGAAGGCTAAGAGGGGATTTAATAGTGGCATACAAAATGATCAGAGGATTAGATAGGGTGGACAGTGAGAGTCTTTTTCCTAGGATGATGATGTCAGCTAGTACAAGGGGGCATAGCTGCAAATTGAGGGGTGATAGATTTAAGACAGATGTCAGAGGCAGGTTCTTTACTCAGAGAGTGGTAAGGGCATGGAATGCCCTGCCTGCCAATGTAGTTAACTCAGCCACATTAGGGGCATTTAAACAGTCCTTGGATAAGCATATGGATGATGATGGGATAGTGTAGGGGGATGGGCTTAGATTAGTTCACAGGTCGGCGCAACATCGAGGGCCGAAGGGCCTGTTCTGCGCTGTATTGTTCTCTGTTCTATGTTCAAACGCCTTACTTAAGTCCATGTATATCACATCCACTGCTCTACCTTCATCCACGTGTTTGGTCACCTCTTCAAAGAATTCAATAAGGTTTGTGAGGCATGATCTACCCCTCACAAATCCATGCTAACTATCATGAATCAAACTGTGCCTTCCCAAGTGATCATAAATCCTATCTCTCAGAGCCCTTTCCAATAATTTGCCCACCATTGAAGAGAGACTAACTGGCTTGTAATTTCCGGGGTTCTTCCTATTCCCTTTGTTGAACAAGGGAATGACGTTTGCCACTCTCCAATCTTCAGGCACTATGCCTGTGTACAGTGAGGACGAAAAGATCTTCGCCTAATGCCCTACGATCTCGTCCCTCACTTCCCATCCAATCCTTGGATAAATCCCATCAGGCCTGGGGGACTTATCAATCTTCAAGTTCCTCAAAATTCCTAGTACATCTTCCTTATTAACATCGACCTCCTCTCGCCTACCAGCCTGTTTCACACTGTCCTCCCATACAACTAGGTCCCTCTCACTTGTGAATACCAAAGAAAAGCATTCATTAAGGATCTCTCCTATCTCTTTTGGCTCTGTGCACATATTTCCTTTACAATCCTTGATTGGCCCTACCTTGGAGTTTTCCTTGATCCTATCTGCCAAGGTTTTCTCATCCCTCCTTATAGCTCTCCTAAGCCCTTTCTTCAGCTCCTTCCTGGCTAACTTGTATCCTTCTAGAGCCTTTTCCAATCCTTTCTTCCTAAACCTTACATAAGCATCCTTCTTCCTCTTCACCAGTCTTTCGACCTCTCTCGAGAACCAAGCCTCCCTCACTCGACTGCATTTTCCCTGCCTGCGAGGGACAAACATTTCGAGCACACGCAGTATGCATTCCTTAAACAATCTCCACATTTCTACAGTTCTCTTCCCTGACAGCATCTGTTCCCATTTTATGTTCCCCAGTTCTTGCCTAACAGAACTGTAATTGCCCTTCCCCCAATTATAAACCTTACCCTGCCATATGTACCTATTCTTTTCCATGACTATTGTAAAAGTAACAGAGTTATGATCGCTATCGCCAAAATGCTCTCCTACCAACAGGTCTAACACTTGGCCCGGTTCGTTGCCAAGCACCAAATCCAAAGTGGCCTCTCCTCGTGTTGGTCTATCTACACACTGTGTCAGGAATCCTTCCTGAACGCACTGGACAAAATCCGCTCCATCTAAACTATTACAACTAAAATGTTTTCAACCAATATTTGCAAAGTTGAAGTCACCATTGACTACAACCCTGTGACTTCTGCACCTTTCCAGTATCTGCCTCCCAATCCGCTCTTCCACAACTATTAGGGGGTCTGTAAAAACCCCCAACAAAGTGACTGCTCCTTTTTTGTTCCTGACCTCAACCCAAACTGACTCTGCAGACATATCATTCTCGAACTGCCTTTCAGTAGCTCCTGTACTAGCCCTGACCAGCACTGCCACCATTCAGCAGAGTGGTTGACTTTTAACAATCCACGAAAGACAATAAATGCTGGCTTAGACAGCAACACCAACATCCCATGAATGTATAAAATAAATAACTCTGCTGTCCTAATGAGTGTTATGTTTTCCCCTGAGATAAACTACTACCCTCATATTGACACCATCACGATATCCCCTCCAGCTCTGCTGCTTTCTGCCCTTCTCTATCTTTGCTGCTGCAGACTTCATCCAGACCACCCTGACTACAACACTGAATTCCACTAATTCACTCCCATTTCCTCTTCCACATTTCCTCTGGAGACTTGAGCTCATCCAAAACTCTGCTCCCATCCTATCTCTCAAAACATCCTGTTCATGTAGATTACCCTCTGCTTGCTGGCAGACTTTGCCTCCTGTTCAAGAACGTGTTGATATTAAAGTCTGATCTTTGTCTTCACATCTACCCTTGGCCTCACCTCCCACTGACCGTCGTGTTCTTCTCCAGCTCAAATCCTCTGAAACATTGGTGATACACGAATTCTGGTCTTTCATTATCCCTAATTTTAACTGCTTCACTGGTGTTGACGCCGTTGCATCTTTCTTAGGCCTTGAGCTCTGGAATCCCTGCCACTCAACCATTCTTACTCTTTTTCCTTTAAGGCACTGGGGCCCAAATTGTGTTGATAGCACTCCTGTGACGTGCCTTGGGATGTTTAAATGAACATTAAATGAATGACATCAATACAACAGTTGATGCCATTATCCTAATCCATCCCCAAAACATTCATCAATCTAACAAGAAATAAGAAAAACTAATTTCGTACCCCTCTTTTATTGCAGGTGGCATCACATTCCTTTACCTTGAACAAAGTGACATTCTGACATTGTGAATTATGACAGAGCTGTCAAATAGAAAATAAACAATAATTATCAACACAGTGTGAATGTCGTGAAGTTCCAAAAATGAGCCATCTGAATGGTCTAACACAAAACCCAGTCAGGCTGATAACTGTGAGAAACAGAAGCATGAACAGGTCAAAGGGTTCTTCTGGGCTGTTGCATGTCCCAAAATATCAGACCTTTGCATCCAGCTTAACTCCACTTTATTACACCAACCCACTTCACATCACCTAATTGTTTTATGGCTCAAAAATCTACTGAGTTCATCTTGAATATTCTCAATGTCTGTGCTTTCACAGAACTTAGTGGTAGAGTATTCCAAAGATTCAAAATCTTTGTGCGTAGAAGTCTTTGTCTTCTCTTGATCTTCTCTTTGGAAAGGTGCAGAGAAAGAAGTAAGCTTATGTAAGGCTTTTGATAAGGTTCCCCATGGTAGGCTGATGGAGAAAGTGAAGTCGCATGGGGTCCAGGGTGTACTAGCTAGATGGATAGAGAACTGGCTGGGCAACAGGAGACAGAGAGTTGTAGCGGCAGGGAGTCTCTCAAATTGGAGAACTGTGACCAGTGGTGTTCCACAGGGACCCGTGTTGGGACCACTGTTGTTTGTGATATACATAAATGATCTGGAGGAAGATATAGATGGTCTGATTAGCAAGTTTGCAGATGACACTAAGATTGGTGGAGTAGCAGATAGTGAAGGGGACTGTCAGAGAATGCAGCAGAATATAGATAGATTGGAGAGTTGGGTGGAGGAATAGCAGATGGAGTTCAATCCAGGCAAATGCGAGGTGATGCATTTTGGAAGGTACAATTCAAGAGCTAACAATGTGGTAAATGGAAAAGTCCTGGGGAAAATTGATGCACAGAGAGATCTAGGTGTTCAGATTCATTGTACCCTAAAGGTTAGAGTGGTCGATAGAGGTGGTCAAGAAGGCATACAGCATGCTTTCATTCATCAGACTGGGGATTGAGTACAAGAGTTGGCGGGTCATGTTACAATTGTATAGGACTTTGGTTCGACCACATTTGGAATACTGCGTACAGTTCTGGTCGCCACATTACCAAAAGGATGTGGAAGCTTTGGACAGAGTGCAGAGGAGGTTCACCAGGATGTTGCCTGGTGTGGAGGGTGCTCGCTATGAAGAGAGGTTGAGTAGATTAGGATTATTTACATTAGAAAGACGGAGGTTGAGGAGGGACCTGATTGAGGTCTACAAAATCATGAGAGGTGTAGACAGGCTGGATAGCAAGAAGCTTTTTTTCCCCAGAGTGGGGGACTCAATTACTAGGGGTCACGATCTCAAGGTGAGAGGAGAACAGTTTAAGGTAGATATGCGTGGAAAGTTCTTTACGCAGAGGGTGGTGGGTGCCTGGAATGCGTTGCCAGCGGATGTGGTAGAGGTGGGCACGATAGCATCATTTAAGATGTATCTAGACAGATACGTGAATGGGCAGGGAGCAGAAGGATACAGATCTTTGGAAAATAGGTGACACATATAGATAGAGCCCCATCTGGATCAGCGCAGGCTTCGAGGGCCGAAGGGCCTGTTCTTGTGCTGTAATTTTCTTTGTTCTTTGTTTCGGAAACAAGGATCGGTAAAGGCTCTAGAGGGATACAAGTTAGCCAGGAGGGAGCTGAAGAAAGGGCTTAGGAGAGCTATGAGGGGGCATGAGAAAACCTTGGCAGATAGGATCAAGGAAAACCCCAAGGCATTTTACACGTACGTGGGGAATAAAAGAATGACCAGAGAAAGGGTAGGGCCGATCAAGGATTGTAAAGGGAATTTGTGCACAGAGCCTAAAGAGATAGGAGAGGTCCTTAATGAACACTTTTCTTCGGTATTCACAACTGAGAGGGACGTAGTTGTTGGGAGGACAGTGTGAAACAGGCTGGTAGGCTGGAGGAGGTGGATGTTAGTCAGGAAGATGTACTAGGAATTTTGAGGAAGTTGAAGATAGATAAGTCCCCCAGGCCTTATGGGATTTATCCAAGGATTGTATGGGAAGCGAGGGAAGAGATCGCTGGGCCTTTGACGATGATCTTTTCATCCTCACTGTCCACAGGTATTGTGCCGAGAGTGGCAAACGTCATTCCATTGTTCAAAAAAGGGAATAAGGATAACCCAGGAAATTACAGGCCAGTTAGTCTTACTTCAATGGTGGGCAAATTATTGGAAAGGGCACTGAGAGATACGATTTATGATCACTTGGAAAGGCACAGTTTGATTCGTGATAGTCAGCATGGATTTGTGAGGGGTGGATCATGCCTCACAAACCTTACTGAATTCATTGAAGAGGTGACCAAACACGTGGATGAAGGTAGAGCAGTGGATGTGGTATACATGGACTTAAGTAAGGCGTTTGATAAGGTTCTGCATAGTACATTCGCCGATGATATGAACGTGGGTCGAGTTGTGGAAAGTGCAGAGGGCTGTTCTGTGTTACAAAGGGACATTGATAGGTTGCAGAGCTGGGCCAGAAGTGGCAGATGGAACTTCACCCTGAAAAGTGTGAGGTGATTCATTTTGGAAGGAAACATTTGAAAGCAGAATACAGGGTTAACGGAAAGATTCTTGGCAGTGTGGAGGAGCAGAGGGATCGTGGTGTTCATGTCCACAGTTCCCTGAGAGCTGCCACTCAGGTGGATGGAGTTGTTAAGAAGGTGTATGGTGTGTTAGCTTTAATTAATAGAGGGATTGAGTTCAAGAGCCATGAAGTTATGGTCCAGCTATACAAAACCCTAGTTCGGCCACATCTGGAGTGTTGTGTCCAGTTCTGTTAGCTTCATTCCAGGAAGCATTGGACAAGGTGCACAGGAGATTTTCCAGGATGTTGCCTGGAATAGAGGGAAGGTCTTACGAGGAAAGGTTGAGGGAGCTAGGGCTTTTCTCTTTAGATTGACGAAGGATGAGAGGTGACTTGATAGAGGTGTACAAAATGACCAGAGGTATAGATAGAGTGAACAGCCAGAGACTTTTTCTTAGGGTGGAGGTAGCTGTTATGAGGGGGAACAGTTTTAAAGTGAGTGGAGGTAGATATAGGGGAGATGTCAGAGGTAGGTTCTTTACTCAGAGCGGTAGGGGCGTGGAATGCATTGCTGGAGAGGGTAGTGGAGTCGGCCTCATTAGGGGCATTGAAGCAGCTATTAGATAGGCATATGGATGATAGTATAAGGTTGGGGTGGAGATCAGATAGACCTTAAGTTTAGGGTAAAAGTTAAGCATGACATCGTGGGCCAAAGGGGCTGTACTGATCTATGTTTACAGTGTGAAATGTCTGTCTCTGATCAAGAGACTATGATCCTAATGCATACCTTCTAGCCACAGAGAATATCCTGTCAAACTCTCAAAGACTTGTACATATTTAGTGAGAATATCTCTAATTCCACAAACTCATTGAACTGAGAACTCCTCCAGTGAAATTTTGCCAACCCAAGAATCAGTTGGTGAATCTGCAATTGTTTGTTTTTGTGAAATTAATGTTGGAATGGCAGTTTGGACAGCCTGGCAAGATTTCTGTAATGGCAAAAACACGGAAAATGTGTGATGAGGAAAGTTAAAATGGCAATGAAGAGCAAAGCAGAGAGGTTATTCAGGGGAGCAGACCTTGAATGATGTAGAATGGAGATGTGGGAGCAGTGTGAAGAGGATATGGCTTTGACGATGGTGTCAAGCGGAGAATCAATGCTGGGACTGAAGGAGATGTATGAGACAAAAAGGTTCGGTCTGGCAATTATCGAAGAGTTTGCTTTGTTTTTATGTTAACCATGAATGTCTCACCTTGTTCTTGCCACACTTGGCTCCGTGGTGAACTAGGTCTGGAGTGCTGGCATCAGCTAGGTCAGAAACTGTCCCTCTGCAGTTATATGTCACACCGTTAAACATGACAGAAGTAACAATAATGTTCACCTGTCCACCTCGGACTGGAAGTGTATTCCCACCTGTACACTGGATTTTCCCACAAAGCATATTCCTGTAGGACAGACATAAATAACTTAGAACTTCTACTTTCTCAATTTTATGCCATCTGTTGTCATTTTACATCAGTTTATCAAAGGTGAACATCACTGGCAATGCCCAATATTTATTGTCAATCTCTAATTGCCCTCAAGAAGATGGTAGTGAGCTGCCTCGCTGAGTTGTCTAAATTCTAATGGTGCTGTAAATGAGGGAATTCCATGGGTTTGAACCAGAATCAATGAGGGAATGTCGATGTAATTCCATGTCAGGAAGTTGTGTGATTTGGAGAGTGTAATGATTCTAATGAGGTCAGTCAGTTGGATGTCATAGAGTGTGAGTTCCCTGATTGGGGCTGTTAGTTTGGTCCAGTCAGGGAGCCTTGCTGCAGGTAGAAATAGGACTATCAGACATCCTGCTTACGCTGGGAATTGGCTTTGCAGGAACTGGATCAGTATCAAGGACTGTCCACGTGAAGTAAAGGGTTACTTACTGATGGCATACTGGCCACTGTGGTGTTCCAGCATCATGCCATTATTTGAGAAGGTTGATGTCTTTGATTCTACTTTTGAAGATTGGGCCCAGTATGTGGAAAGAATGCTTTTTCCAGGGAAATAATATCGGGGGCAAATGAAAAGCAACAAGTAATTTCTGACCGCTTACGGACCCACAGCTTTTTCAGTTATTATTGGAGTAGGTGATGGCCTGGTGGTATTATCGCTAGACTATTTATCCAGAAACTCAGCTAATATTCAGGGGACCCGGGTTTGAATCCTGCCACAGCAGATGGTGGAATTTGAATCCAATTTCAAAAAAAATCTGAAATTAAGAATCTACTGATGATCATGAGATCATTATCGGACAAACCAATCTAGTGTCTTCAGTAATGTGCTTCAGATGAAAACATCTGCCATCCTCAGCTGGTCTGGCCTACATGTGACTCCAGACCCAAAGCAATGGGTTGATTCTCATTTCCGCTTCTCCGAGCAAGCCAATCAGTTGTACCAATTGCTACAAAGTTTCCAAGAAATGAAACCGGAGACATTGCCTGGCATCGACCTAGGCACTGGAAAAGACAATGGCAGAAACAGCCCTGTTGATCCTGCAGGGACCTCCTTCCTAACATCTGGCGGTTGGTGCCAAAATTGGGAGAGCTGTCTCACAGACGAGTCAAAAAAACAGCCTGACATAGTCATACACATGGAATCATACCTTCAAGACAATGTCCCAGACGCCATATATCACTGGATAGGTCCTGTCCCACTGGCAGGACATACCCAGTGGAGGTGCCAGCACAGTGGTATGTAGTCGGGTGGGAGTTGCCGTGGGGGTCCTCAACATTGATTCTGGACCCCATGAAGCCGCATTGTTTCAGGAATCCTCCTGCTGATTACCACATGCCATCCTCCTCGCTATTGAACAACACTTAGATGAAGCACTGAGGATGGCAAGGGCACAAAATGTACTCGGGGTGGGGGATTTCAATGTCCACCACCGAGAGTGGCTCGGCCGCAGCAACATTACTGAATGAGCTGGTCGGGTCCGAAAGGATATAACTGCTATACTGGGTGAGGGAACCAATGAAAAGGAATCACATACTTGACCGCATCCTTACTAATCTGCCAGCTGCAGTTGCACCTGTCCATGACAGTATCAGTAAGAGTGACCATCGCACAGTCCTTGTGGAGACAAATTCCCACCTTCACACTGAGAATAACCTCCATCGTATTGTGTGGTGCTATCACTGTGCTAAATGGGACAGACTTTGCACAGATCTGGCAACTCAAGACTGGGCATCCACAAGGCGCTGTGGGCCATCAATAGCAGCAGGACTGTACTCCAGCACAATCTGTAGCCCCATGGCCCGGCATATCCCCCACTCAACCATTACCGTCAAGCCAGGGGATCAACCCTGGTTCAATGGACAGTGTGGAAGGGCATGCCAAGAGCAGCATCAGGCATACCTGAAGATGAGGTGTCAACCTGGTGAAGCCAACAAACAGGTGAAGCCAACAACCTGGTGAAGCCAACAACTTGCACGCCAAACAGCGAAGGCAGCAAGTGATAGACAGAGCTAAGTGATCCCAAAACCAATGGATCAGATCTAAACTCTGCAGTCCTACCACATCCAGTCGTGAATGGTGATGGACAATTAACAACTCACTGGAGGAGGAGGCTCCACAAATATCCCCATCCTCAATGATGGAAGAGCCCGGCACATCAGCGCAAAAGATAAGGCTGAAACATTCGCCACAATCTTCAGCCAGAAGTGTTGAATGGATGATCTATTTCAGCCTCCTCCAGTAGGCCCAGCATTACTGATACCAGTCTTCAGCTAATTCGATTCACTCCACATGATATCCACAAACATTTGGTAACACTGGATACTGCAAAGGCTATGGGCCCTGACAACATTCTGGAAATAGTACTGAAGACTTGTGTACCGGAACTTGCCGCTCCCCTAACCAAGCTGTTCCAGTACAGTTACAACACTGGTATCTACCTGACAATGTGGAAAATTTCCAAGTATGTCATGTGCATAAAAGGCAGGTCAAATCCAATCCGGTCTATTACCGCCCCATCAGTCTCCTCTCAATCATCAGTAAAGCAATGGAAGGTGCCATCAACAGCGCTATCAAGCAGCACCTGCTCAGAAATAACCTGCTCAGTGACGCCCAGTTGAAGTTCCGCCAGGGCCACTCAGCTCCTGATCTCATTACAACCTTGGTTCAAACATGGACAAAAGAGCTGAATTCGAGAGGTGAGTTGAGAGTGACAGCCCTTGACATCAAGGCTGCATTTGACTGAGTGTGGCATCAAGAATCAATGGGTATCAGGGGCAACTGTCCAGTGCTTGGAGTCATACCTGACACATAGGAAGATGGTCATGGTTCTTGGAGGTCAATCATCTCAGCTCCAAGACATCTCTGCAGGAGGACTATTTTCTGAACGGTGAGAAAATTCATAAAGCCGAAGTACAAAGGGATCTGGGAGTGCTAGTACAGGATTCTCTAAAGGTTAACTTGCAGGTTGAGTCTGTGATTAAGAAAGCGAATGGAATGTTGTCATTTATCTCAAGAGGGTTGGAATATAAAAGCAGTGATGTGCTTCTGAGACTTTATGAAGCTCTAGTTAGGCCCCATTTAGAATACTGTGTCCAATTTTGGGCCCCACACCTCAGGAAGGACATACTGGCACTGGAGCGTGTCCAGCGGAGATTCACACGGATGATCCCTGGAATGGTAGGCCTAACATACGATGAACGGCTGAGGATCCTGGGATTGTATTCATTAGAGTTTAGAAGGTTGAGGGGAGATCTAATAGAAACTTACAAGATAATGCATGGCTTAGAAAGGGTGGACGCTGGGAGGTTGTTTCCGTTTGGTGGGGATACTAGGACCCATGGGCACAGCCTTAGAATTAGAGGGGGTCGATTTAGAATGGAAATGAGAAGACCTTTCTTCAGCCAGAGAGTGGTGGGCCTGTGGAATTCATTGCCACGGAGAGCAGTGGAGGCCGGGACGTTGAATGTCTTCAAGGCAGAGATTGATAAATTCTTGATCTCGCAAGGAATCAAGGGCTACGGGGAGAGTGCAGGTAAGTGGAGTTGAGATGCCCATCAGCCATGATTAAATGGCGGAGTGGACTCGATGGGCCGAATGGCCTTACTTCCACTCCTATGTCTTATGGTCTTATGGACTTCAGGGTAGTGTCTTCGGCCCAAACATTTTCAGCTGCTTCATCGTAAGGTCAGAAGTGGAGATGTTCGCCGATGATTGCACAATGTTCAGCACCATTTGCGACTCCTCAGATACTGAAGCCGTCCAATTTCAAATACAACAAGTTCTGGGCAATTTCCAGGATTTGGCTGATAAGTGGCAAGTGACATTTGTGCCACAGAAATGCCAGGCAATGACCATCACCAATAAGAGACAATCTAACTACCACCCTTTGACATTCAATGATGTTACTGTCACTGAATCCCTACTATCAATCTTGGGGGTTATAATTAACCGGAAACTCAACTGAACTCACCACGTTAACACAGTGACTACAAGAGCAGGCCAGAAGCTGGGAATACTGCAGCGAGTAACTCACCTCCTGACTCGTCAAAGCCTGTCCACCATCTACAAGGCACAAATCAGGAGTGTGATGGAACACTCCTCACTTGCCTGGATATATGCAGCCCCAACAACACTCAAGAAGCTTGACAAAGCAGCCGCTTGATTTGGTACCACATCCACAAGCATCCACTTCCTCCACCAGACGTTCAGTAGCAGCAGTGCGTGCTATTGACAAGATGCACTGCAGAAATTCACCGAAGATTCCCAGACAGAACCTTCCAAACCCACGACTCGTTGCAACTAGAAGGACAAGGGCAGCAGATACATGTAAACACCACCACCTTCAAGTTCCCATCCAAGCCACTCACCATCCTGACTTGGAAATATATCGCTGTTCCTTCACTGTTGCTGGGTCAAAATCCTGGAATTCCTTCCCTAACGGCATTGTGGGTCAACCTACAGCAGGTGGACCGCAGTGGCTGAAGAAAGCAGCTCACCACCACCTTCTCTCGGGGTACCTAGGGATGGCCAAGAAATGCTGGCCAGCCAGCGATGTCCACATCCCAGAAATGAATTAAAAAAATCCTAACTCTTACAAGACTTGACACCAATTTGAGAACTAAGGCAATGTGTATCCGGATTTTTGACTTGGTTAAAGTGACTGGATAAGGCATGTGACTTCGGTTTAGCCCTTAATGAGATGCTGAGAGACAGCTTGGTATGTTGAATTCAGAATGTAACCAAGCAAAAGCGTTGACTAGCTGAAGCCCAAGCGGACTTCAAATAGGCACTTCAACTGGCTTTGTCATTGAAAAATGCAGCAAAAGGAGCTCATGGGTTGCAGGGTATTCCGATGGAAGTAGACACCTTTGCCAGGCTGACAGAGCTTAGGGAAGACAGTTGCACAGCCTCACTCAGGACATAGCTGAACTGAGGGACTTTAGATCAGCCCACACAAAGCCCAAAAACAAAGCCAAGTCTCGGCCAAATGGTTAAAATTTTCTACATGATCCAGGCCAGCAGTCCAATGTGATTGCTGCCAGTATGTGGACTCAAGACAGCAAAAGAGTCTCATTAGACTTAAGTTGAGTAAGAGAACTCATAGACTAGTATCAAGGAGAGTGCACACCTGGAAAGCCCATCTATATCTGGCTTGGAATATTTAAATTGCTTCACAATATTCAAATCAGAACCAATCAGACAAAACGCCTGATTGAATGGTCACACAGTTCTTTCGGAGGTTGATACTGACACAGCCATTTCAGTGATCACAGAACCAGCCTTCACCAAAATTTGTTTTAGTCTCCAACCCCTAAATTTGCACAAGACCTCGGCTAGACTGAGAATCTTTACAGATTAAGGGTATAACTTTGGTTCCAATCTCTTATAAGAAGCAGCTGGTTCAGTTATCACCAAGTGCTGTAAAAGGCTCGGGTCCAAGCTTGCTGGGACGAAATTGGTTGAGAAGGATTCACTTAGATTGTATCAACATATTTTGATTAGAAATGGCTGCCTGACTGAAGTCCTAATTAAATACCCAGAGGGTTTTCAGGGAGGTCTAGGAACTATCAAAGGAACCAAGGCCATCTTCCATGTTGACCAGGAAACAATTCCATGATACTGTAAGGCCCGCCCAGTGCCATTTGCCTTACAAGTTAAAGTAGAGGCAGAAATCCGAAGGCTGGAAAGTTAAGGAATCATCAAACCAGGACAGTTTGTGGAGTGGGCAGTACTGATCATACCAATTGTGAAACCCAATGGGTCGTTTTGCCTTTGGGAATTTTAAACAAACAATAAACTGCTTTATGCGAGATAACAAGCATAGGGCTGGATGAACACAGCAGGTCAAGCAGCATCATAGGAGCAGGAAAACTTGACGTTTTGGGCCGAAACCCTTCATCAGAAATGGGGGAGGGGAAGAGGTTCTGAAATAAATAGGGAGAGAGGGGGAGGCGGATAGAGGATGGACAGAGGAGAGGATAGGTGGAGAGGAGGCAGACAAGTCGAAGAGGCGGGGATGGAGCCAGTAAATGTGAGTGTAGGTAGGGGGGTAGGGAGGAGATAGGTCAGTCCAGGGAGGACGGACAGGTCAAGGAGGCGGGATGATGTTAGTAGATAGGAGATGGGGGTGTGGCTTGAGGTGAGA
>JAHRHZ010000156.1:313594-377120 GCA_024137785.1 Ginglymostoma cirratum | reverse complement strand
GGACTCCAGGCTGAATATTTTCCATCAACCACCACTCTTTGGCTTCTTTCAGAAAGCCAGTTTCTAATCCAAACTGCTAAATCTCCCTCAATCCCATGCCTCCGCATTTTCTCCAATAGCCTACCATGTGGAACCTTATCAAAGGCTTTACTGAAGTCCATGTACACCACGTCAACTGCCCTACCCTCATCCAAGTGCTTGGTCACCTTCTCAAAAAACTCAATGAGGTTTGTGAGACACGACCTGCCCTTGACAAATCCATGTTGACTATCTCCAATCAAATTGTTGCTTGCTAGATGATTATAAATCCTATCTCTTATAATCCTTTCCAAAACTTTTCCTACAACAGACGTAAGGCTCACTGGTCTATAATTACCTGGGTCATCTCTACTGCCCTTCTTGAACAAGGGCACAGCATTTGCAATTCTCCAGTCCTCTGGTACTAAACCTGTAGCCAATGACGACTCAAAGATCAAGGCCAAAGGCTCTGCCATCTCCTCCCTCACTTCCCAGAGAATCCTCGGAAAAATCCCATCCAGCCCAGGGGATTTATCTACCTTCACATCTTACCATCTTACCTTACCATCAGTTCCTCTCTCATACACACACTGTCTCTCAAGCACACACCACAAATGCTCTCTCCCTCATACATACACATATACACACACACACTCACTCAAACAAATCTTCTCTCACACACACTGTCTCAACACACACACACACTCTCACTCTCCCTCCTTCACCCCCTCACTCACACACACACTTCTATGGGGTGAATTTGTATTTGCAGATATATTCTATTTTGTTCAAGAAGCACACAATTTATAGGCAGCTAGTCAACGTGGTGTTTTATGGATTCCTACTTTAGAGATAAAATTAGTCTGACTCCAATCCAAAACCCAAACAGATTCTAAACAAGGCCTCACACCCAACATGCATTGTCTGACCTAAAGTGTCACCTCTTCCTTCCACTGATAAAACCTTTCGTTCTCTCAGGACAGTAACTTGAAAGAAATTTGGGGATTTACATGCACATATTAATCAAGTAAAACCTTCTAACTGATTAAAGATTTAACAGCGTCTTAGGTTTGGGTAGTACATCCTCGTCAGTCGTGTGACCCTTTGATCTTTTACTTATAAATTCTGTGTCTGATTCCACCTCTCTCACTGACCCCTGAAGAAGGAGCGAAGCTCTGAAAGCCTGTGTTTCCAAATAAACCTGTTGGACTATAACCTGGTGTTGTGTGATTTGTGACTTTATCTCTTGAATGTGCAACAAGGGCTACCGTCTGCAACCATGGTTGATATCTCCATTATACGACCCTGTGACTGTAGCTGAGCAAAGATACATCCTTTGACCAGGGTAACAGTGGAACAATGATAGACCTGTTGAAGGTTAGGTTCTTAAGCTTTGACCAACTGGGGAGCCTTGCAAGAACAAGTTAAACAGTATTTTGTGCAAGAGTGGAATGGGGAAAGAAGGAATGTGATCAAGTGAGAACTGGGTGTAGTGATTATTCATTCACTAAATTTACTATTGTTTAAAAGGCAAGCAGTCCCTCTGTATCTCAAGAATCAAAAGTAGATTTTGGTTCCTACTTTTGCTGTCATTACATAAAGATGAATGTTTTCAATTGTTTGAAGGCTTTCCTGTGTGTAAAGGTCCCACATCGAACAATGAGCTGGTCTACACAGCGCATTGGGGGAAGAGGAGCAGACACTTTGAAAGAGTTCTAAGATTAGATGATGCTAAAGATGCAAAACTTGTATAGTTGCTTCTTAAATAATATCACCTGTGCCACCAATTCTCCCCGGGCAGTGTTTCTTTTTGGTTTTCTTCCCACAGTGGGCACTGTGAAGGGCAACTCCCGCTTGCTTGTGCTTGACCTGGTGCACACTTGGGCTTTAAACATAGACCCAATGTTGGGAATTGCAGGAGGCTTCAGTAAATATGAGTACTTCTGCCTCGGGTGAGAGAGAAGTGAGTGCAATTGGGACACCCTCGACGCTTGGTGCATTGGCTTTGAGGTGAATTTCCGAGATTAGCATGAGAAATCTCACTGGTGCTGACAGACAGAATCCTGACATGAAAACTGCTCAAGTTGATTCTGTCATTTTTCTGGTAAAATTCAGCCCAAAATTTCTGTCTGTATTTTCCTCATTTAAAACCCCTCCATGTGACTAAATAATTCGCAATTTCAAAAATAAACACTTTTTCAATTTCACATCATATAAACTTTGTGTAATGATTTTGAATTTTCTAGATCAGCTGGATTTATCTGGAAACTTACTGAGGGAGGCACTTTACGTATTTATTGTTCGCATCCTTGCCACAGTTTCCAAATTCATTTCCTTCTTTATTCATAGTTTGATAACAGATCTTGTCAGCAGACCTTGCTCCTATCAGAGAGAAAGTAGGAGTATAAGAAATATTCTACAGAATTGGTGTGTATGACATGAGTATGCAAGAATGCATTTTACAGAGTAAGAGTCTGAAATTGAAAGAACAAAATATTGAAAGTAATTACAGTTTGCTTTGTTATAGCCCAGTTGCCAAGGTGGGCTGTAAAAGAAAATATGACACCGATCCACACGGAGTTACTTGAGCAGGTGGCAGAAATATGGCGATTGTTTGGAGTTGAGGATATCATAAAGAGAGGTAGCAGGTCAGCAGTTTGGACAGAATTTAAATAACAGCAAAGAATGACCACATCATTGTCGGCAATCACTCACTAATGAGTATGATTATCCACCTCGGAAGTTGCATGTCACTGGTCATGGATTCTGTGGGTCTATGTGTGGCTGATGAATGGGGTGGCACGGTGGCTCAGTGGTTAGCATCGCTCCCTCACAAGACCAGGGACCTGGGTTTGATTCCATCCTCAGGTGACTGTTTGTGTGGAATTTGCACACTCTCCCTGTTTCTGTGTGGGTTTCTTCCAGGTGCTCTGGTTTTCTCCCACAGTCCAAAGATGTGCAGGTTAAGTGGATTGGCCATGCTAAATTGCCCATTGTGTCTTGGGTGGGAAATGTACAGATAGGGTAGGGGGTGGATCTGGGTGGAATGCTCTTCAAACGGTCAATGTGGACTTGATGGACTGAATGGCCTGCTTCCACACTGTAGGGATTCTATGAACTGATTTATTTGGCAGATGTTTCCCAGAGGAGCAAGTAGTCTTGGTTCGAGATTGTTGGTATTTCTTTGTCTTTCTCCAGTTTTTTCGATTGGTAACGATGTAGTCAAGTATGTTTTTCCCTCTTGTTGGTTCCCTCAGCACCTGACGCAGACCCAGTCTAGCAGCTATGTCCTTTAGGACCCGACCAGCTCGATCAGTTGTACTGCTGCCGAGCCACTCTTGGTGGTGGACATTGAAATCCCCCACCCAGAGTACATGTTGTGCCCTTCTGACCCTCAGTGCTTCCTCTAAGTGTTGTTCAACATTGAGGGTTACTGATCCATCAGCTGAGGGAGGATGGTATGTGGTAATCAGCAGGAGGTTTCCTCGCCCATGTTTAATTTGAAGCCATGAGACTTCATGGGGTCCAGAGTCAATGTTGAGGGCTCCTTTAGCAACTCCCTCCTGACTGTATCCCACTGTGCCACCCCCTCTGCTGGATCTGTCCTGCTGGTGGGAAAGACGTATACAGGGATGGTGATGGTGGTGTCTGGGACACAGTCACACTCACAGAATCATGTCTCATAGACAATGTGAGGCTGTTAATTGACCAGTCGTGAGACAGTTCTCTCAATTCTGGCACTAGCCCCTAGATTTGATTAAGAAGGACTTTGTATTCATTTGTGGGATGTGGGCTTTGCTGGCTGGCCAGCATTTCTTGTCCGTCCCTAGTTGCCCTTGAGGTAGTGGTGGGCTACCTGTTTGAACCACTGCAGTCCTCCCGCTATGGGTTGACCCACAATGCTATTAAGAAGGGAATTCCAGGATTTTGACCCCACAACAGTGAAAGAACAGCGATATATTTCCAAGTCAGGATGGTGAGTGTCATGGAGAGGAACTTGGACGTGATGGTGTTCCCATGTATCTGCTGCCCTTGTCCTTCTAGATGGAAGTGGTCGTGGCTTTGGAAGGTGCTGTATGAGGATCTTTGGTGAATTTCTGCTGTGCATCTTGTAGATAGTACACACTGCTGCTACTGAGTGTTGGTGGTGGAGGGAGTGATTAGAGATGCTTAGGTTAATGCCAGGTGGTCTGAACTCATTTCTTTGTTGAGACTTGTGTAGCAATTGATACAGCTGTGTGGCTTCCCAGACCATTTCAAAGGCTGTTGAGAGTCATATTGTAGCCAGACCAGATGTGAATAGCAGCTTCCTTCCCCAAAGTATATTAGTGAGTCAGATGAGTTTTTCTGACAATGGCTTCATGGTCATCACTAGATTCTTATTCCAGATTCTTAAAAATTGAATTCAGATTCCACCATCTGCCATGTTTGGTCTCAATCCCGGGTCTCCAAAGTATCTAGATTAGTTTCCTGAACTAAATTGAGATTAGTAGTCTAGCCGTAATACCACTAGGTTAGCATCTCTCTCACAAGTGATTTGTAGCTCGTAGATGGTGGACATACTTTAGGGAGTCAGGTGGGAAGTTACTCACTGTTGCTTGCCTCAGATTTCCTCAACTCCAACCACCTCTTGTTGCCATTATTTCAGTGGCATGATAGTTGAGTTTCTGGTTAATGATAACCCCCAGGATGTAGACTGTGGGAACTTCAGTGATGGTAACACCCCAATTGAATGTCAAGGAATGGAAGTTAGATTGTCCCTTATCGAAGATAGTCATTGCCTGGCATTTGGATGGGGCAAATGTTACTTATCACTTGTCAGCCCAAGCCTGGATATTGTCCAGATCTTTTTGCATTTGAACATGGACTGCTTCAGTATCTGAGGAGTCACAAATGATGCTTTACACACATTTACACAAATTGTGTAATCATCAGCGAACATCCCTACTTCTGACCTTATGATGGAGGGAAGGTCATTGATGAAGTAGCTGAAGATGGTTGGGCCAAGGACACTACCCTTGTCCTGGAGCTGAGATGACTGACCTCCAAAAACAGGACCATTTCCGTTGTGTCAGGTATGACTCCAACCACCAGAAAGTTTGCCCCCGATACCTATTGATTCCAGTTTTGCTAGGGCTTCTTGATACCATACTCAGTCGAATGCAGCCTTGAAGTTAAGGGCTGTCACTCTCACCTCACGTCTGAAATTCAGCTCTTTTGTCAATGTTTGAACCAAGGCTGTAATAAGGTCAGCAGCTGAGTGGCCCTGGCGGAACCCAAACTGGGCGTCACTGAGCAGGTTATTTCTGAGCATGTGCTGCTTGATAGCACTGTTAGTGACACCTTCCATCACTTTACCGATGATTGAGAGTTGACTGATGGGACAATAATTGGCCGGGTTAGATTGTCCTGCTTTTTATATACAGGACATACCTAGCAATTTCCACATTGGTGGTTCAAGGCTAGTGGTCTAACTGCAGTGGTACAGCTTGGCTAGGGGAGTGGTAAGTTCTGGAACACAGGATGCTCTGGGCTCTTCCATCATTGAGGATGGCGGTATTTGTAGAGCCTCCTTGTTCAGTGAGTTGTTAAATTGTCCACCATCACTCCCGACTGAAAGTGGCAGTACTGCAGAGCTTAGATCTGATTACTGTTGGCTGTGCTATCATTGACAGCTGTCTATCACTTGCTGTTTATGCTGTTTGGAATGCAAGGAGTCCTCTATGGTAGCTTCACCAGATTGACACCTCATTTTTCGGTTTGTCTGGTTCTGCTCCTGGCATGCCCGCACCGACACCTCATTGAACCAGGGTTGATCCCCTAGCTTGGTGGTAACGCTTGAGTTGGGATTTACTAGGCCACGAGGTTGCAGATTGTGTTGGAGTACAGTTCTGCTGTCTGTTGATGGCCCACAGCACCTCATGGAATATGTGGTAATCAGCAGGTTTCCTTGCCCAAGTTTAACCTGAAGCCTTGAGACTTCATGGGTTCCAAAGTCAATGTTGTGAACTCCCAGGGCAACACCCTCCTGACCGTATACCACAATGCCACCAGCAGTGGGCACGCCTTATCCAAGGATGTGTAAGTGTGCCTGGGACATTTATGATTCCATGTCAGGCTTGGGACAGATTTCCCCAGATCTTAGGAAGCAAGAATGTGCAGGGGCAGCATGACAGTTTCTTTTTTGTGTCTGGTGCCTAGGATGCTGTCACATGGATTCATTCCTTTTTTAATACAACAGCCTTTCAGAGTGCAGCTGACAGTCAACCACATTACTGTGGATCTCTAATGAAAACAGGGAAAGTCATTAGATTGCTTTCCCTGAAGCAGCACATTAGTGAAACAGAAACAGATCCGTTTGTCTGATAATCAGCAGTGGTTTATAGGAACACAGGAACACATGTTCGATTTGATTTATTGTTGTCACGTACCAAGATATAGTGAAAAGTATTATATTTCGTGCTAACGCAACAAATCATATGCTACCTAAGTACATCAGGGTGACAGAACAGAAAGCAGAATATAATCTTACAGTGACAGAGAAGGTGACAAGTTGGCAAGTGACATTCGCACCACACAAATGCCAGGCTATGACCATCACCAATAAGAGACAATCTAACCACCGCCCATTGACGTTCAATGGTGTTACCATCACTGAATCCCCCACTGTCAACATCCTGGGGGTTACCATTGACCAGAAACTCAGCTGGACTCGCCACATTAACACAGTGGCTACAAGAGCAGTTCAGAAGCTGGGAATACTGCGGTGAGTAACTCACCTCCTGACTCCTCAAAGCCTGACTGCCATCTGCAAGACACAAATCAGGAGTGTGACAGAATGCTCCATACTTGCCCGGATGTGTGCAGCTCCATCAACACTCAAGAAGTTTGACACCATCCGGGACAAAGCAGCCCGCTTAATTGACACTACATTCACAAACGCCCAGTCCCTCCACCACCGATGCTCAGCAGGAGCAGTGTGTACTATCTACAAGATGTATAGCAGAAAATCATCAAAGATCCTCAGACAGCACCTTCCAAACCCACAACCAGTTCCATATAGAAGGACAAGGGCAGCAGACAGATGGGAACACCAGGAACCTCCAAGTTCCCCTCCCAGCCACTCACCATCCCAATTTGGAAGTATATTGCTGTTCCTTCACTGTCACTGGGTCAAAATCTTGGAATTCCCTCCTTAATAGCATTATGGGTCAACCTACAGCTGATGGACTGGCAGCGGGTCAAGAAGCTCACCACCTCAAGAGCAACTAGAGATGGGCAAGAAATTCTGGTCAGCCAGTGACACCCACATCCCACAAATGAATAGAAAAAAATTGCTGGAATCTGCAGCCTTTCTCCATTTAAATAATGCTCTGTTCTATCATTTTCCCTTCTAAAATGAACCTACAATATCTCTCTCAGATGACAAGGTGTGGAGCTGGATGAACACAGCAGGCCAAGCAGCATCATAGGAGCAGGAAAGCTTGACGTTTCGGGCCTAGACCCTTCAGCAGAAATCTCTCTGTTGGCTGTTTAAATCTGTCATGCAAACTGCCTTTCCACTTGTTTTTCTGTTGTCTGTGGTTACTCTCTACAAGTCTTTAATATGTATTACAAACAGTTGCAGTCCCAATACTGACCCCTGTGGAATTCCCCTGGTTACTGGTTGCCAACCTGAAAAAGAACCAGTATCCCCACTCTCTGTTTCCTGCTCATGAGACAAGTCTCTGCCCATGCCAATATACTACCTCCAACAACACGGGCTGTTGTGACTCGAATGTTTTGTGAGGTACCTTGTCAAACATTTTCTAGAAGTCCATCTACTGGTCCCTCTCTATCCAGCCTTCATCTGATGAAGGATCTAGGCCCGAAACATCAAGCTTTCCTGCTCCTATGATGCTGCTTGGCCTGCTGTGTTCATCCAGCTCCACAACTTGTTATCTTGGATTCTCCAGCATCTGCAGTACCTATTATTTCTGATTGAGATGTAAATGGCTGTCGATTGCAAGATGATATCAATGCTTCATTTGGTGAGGCTGTAAAGTGGACAATGGAATTCAATCTGGAGAATTGTTAAATTATGGATTTGAAACAAGTAAAGCAAGAGAACAGGAGAGGGTGGTGATGGCCCAGTGGTATTATTGCTGGACAATTAATTCAGAGACTCAATTAATATTCTGGTATTATTGCAGGACTATTAATCCAGAGACCCAGGTAATGTTCTGGGGACCGGGTTTGAATCCCACAGTGGCAGCTGGTGCAAATTGAATTCCATAAATACCTGGAATTAAGAGTCTAATGATGACCATGAATCAATTGCTGATTGTCAGAAAAACCCATCTGGTTTTGTGTCCTTTGGAGAAGGAAACTGTCATCCTTACTTGGTCTGTCCTACATGTGACCCACAGCAATGTGGTGACTCATAACTGCCCTTTAGGCAACTAGGGATGGGCAATAAATGCTGCCTGGTCAGCAACACCCTCATCCCGTGAATGAATAAAGAAGAAGAAAAAAAATCTGAGCTCAAATTCCACTGAGGCAAATGGTGGGATTTGACTTCAATAATTTCTCAAGATAAGAGTCTGATAATAACCATGAAACAGTTGCTGATTGTTGGTAAAACTCAATTCGTTCATTGATGTCATTCAGGATAGGAAATCTACCATTCTGACCTAGTCTGGCCTACAGTTACTCTAACAATGTTGACTCTTAAATGCCTTCATGAAAGAGCATAGTAAACCTACCAAAAAAAGTCTCAACTAAGACTACATGGGCACTAGAAATAACAATGGCAAAACAGCCCTGTGTACCTGCAAAGACCTCCGAACTAATATCTGGGCGTTAGTGCCAAAATTGGGAGAGTTTTGTCTCAGACAAGCAACAGCCTGATATAAAAACCAAAAGAACTGCAGATGCTGTAAATCAGGAACAAAAGCAGAAGTTGCTGGAAAAGCTCAGCAGGTTTGGCAGCATCTGTGAAGAAAAAATCAGAGTTAACGTTTCGGATAGGTGACCCTTCCTCAGAACGGCCTGATATAGTCATACTCATGGAATCATATCTTATAGACAATGTCCCAGACACCACCATCACCATCCCTGGATACGTCCTGTCCCACTGGTAGGACAGACCCATTAGAGGTGGCAGCACAGTGGTATATGGTCAGGAGTGAGTTGCCCTGGGAATTCTTAACATTCACTTGATAACCCCATGAAATCATAGCGTCAGAGAGATGTACAGCACAGCGGTGGGACAGGTGAGACCACGAGCCAGGGGCACCCGGGAAGTGAACTAATATCTTTGGGCAGTGGATGAACCCAAACCTGTACACGTGTAGGGTCTCCCACCCATCCTCTTCCTCTACCAAAAAAAAAGGACTGTGTGGAGAGTCGGTTAGGTAAGCTTCCTTTTGTTTTCTTTATCTCTTTTGGCAATCGAGAGCAGAGGGGATGGAAGCGAGGGCAGTTGCATGCTCCTCTTGCAGGATGTAGGAGGTAAGGGTCACTACTAGTGTCACTTCTGACTTCACCTGCAAGAAGTGCACCCAACTCCAGCTCCGATAGAGAGGAGTTGCAGGAAGGTAGTCACACCCAAGTTACAGGATAAAGGTGGCTGGGTGACCGTCAGGAGAGGGAAAGGGACTAGAGAGACAGTGCAGGGATCCCCTGTGGCTGTTCCCCTCAAAAATAAATATACTGTTTTGGATACTGTTGAGGGGTGGGGGTGGTCGACCTTCCATGGGAAAGCCATATTGGCCAGGTCTCTGGCACTGAGCCTGGGTCTGTGGCTCAGAAGGGAAAGGGGGAAGAATAGGAGAGCAATAGTGATAGGAGATTCAACGGTTAGGGGAACAGACAGGAGATTCTGTGGTACCAAGCGAGACTCCTGGGTGGTATGTTGCCTCCCGGGTGCCAGGGTCAGGGATGCCTTAAGGGGTCGGTGAGCAGCCAGAAGTTGTGATACACATTGGTACCAATGACATAACTAGGAAAAGGGATGGGGACCTGAAAAGTGAATATAGGGAGCTAGGATGGAAGCTGAAAGCAGTGCTAACCACTGAGCCACCATTTAAACTAGTTTGGCAGGGGTATGGAAACCGGAGCTACAGATCAGAGGATGTGGTAGCTGGTGTACAGGCAGATACAGCATGCAGAGAGTCTGTGAGGAAGGATAAGCAGCTGATGGGGCAAAGGGGCAGTCAGTGCGACAGGTTGAAGTGTGTCTATTTTAATGCCAGAAGTGTCAGGAATAAGGGTGACAAACTTAGAGCATGGATCAGTACCTGGAACTACAATATTGTGGCCATTACGGAGACTTGGATATCACAGGGGCAGCAATGGTTGTTGGATGTTCCGGGGTTTCTATGTTTCAAGAGAAATAGGGAGGGAGGTAAAAGAGGTGGGGGAGTGGCATTGCTAATCAGGGATGGTATCACAGCTGCAGAAAGGAAGGTCATCGAGGAGGGTTTCTCCACTGAGTCAGTATGGATGGAAGTCAGAAACAGGAAAGGAGCAGTCACTTTATTGGGTGTTTTCTATAGACGCCCCTAATAGCAACAGAGACACTGAGGAACAGATTGGGAGACAGATTTTGGAAAGGTGCAAATGTAATAGGATTGTTGTCATGGGCGACTTCAACTTCCCTGGGATAGACTGGAACCTCCTAAGTGCAAATAGTTTGGATGGAGCAGATTTTGTCAGGTGTGTCCCGGAAATATTTCTGACTCAATATGTAGATCGGGTGACGAGAGGGGAGACCATACTGGATTTGGTGCTTGGCAACAAACCAGGTCAGGTGTCAGATCTCTCAGCGGGAGAACATTTCGGTGATAGTGATCACAACTCCATGACCTTTACTATTGTCAAGGAGAGGGATAGGAGCAGACAGTATGGGAAGGTATTTAATTGGGGCAGGCGGAATTACAATGCTATTAGGCAGGAACTGTGGAGCATAAATTGGAATCAGATGTTCTCAGGGAAATGCACGACAGAAATGTGGAGGATGTTTAGGGAGCAATTGCTACAACTACTGGATAGGTTTGTCCCACTGAGACAAGGAAACGATGGTAAGGTGAAGGAACCTTAGATGACAAGACATGTGGAACATCTAGTCAAGAGGAAGAAGGAAGCTTACTTAAGGTTGAAGAAGCAAGGATCGGACAGGGCTCTAGAGGGCTACAAGATAGCCAGGAAGGAACGGAAGAAGGACTTAGGAGAACTAGAAGGGGGCATGAAAATGCATTGGTGGGTAGGATTAAGGAAAACTCCAAGCTGTTCTAGTACAGTTACAACACTGGTGTCTACCCGGCAATGTGTAAAATTGCCCAAGTATATCCTATACACAAAAAGCAGGATAAATCCAACTCGGCCAAATACCGCACCATCAGTCTCTTCTCGATCATCAGTAAAGTGATGGAAGGTGTCACCAACAGTGCTATCAAGCAGCACCTGCTCAGCAATAACCTGTTCAGTGACGCCCAGTTTGGGTTCCGCCAGGGCCACTCAGCTCCTGACCTCATTACAGCCTTGGTTCAATATTATGTGAGGAACAAGAGGATGGCCAGAGTGAGGGTAGGGCTGATCAGGGATAGTGGAGGGAACTTGTGCGTGGACTCAGAGGAGGTAGGGGGAGGTCCTTAATGAATACTTTACCTCAGTATTCATGAGTGAGAGGGACCTTGACGTTTGTGAGGACAGCATGAAACAGGCAGGTGTGCTCAAACAGGTCGATGTTAGGAAGGAGGATGTGCATAAAATTTTGAAAAACATGAGGATGAGATAAGTACTGGGGGCCAGACGGGATATACCCAAGGTATTGCATTTTGGAAAGTCAAATCCAGGTAGGATTTCATGGTGAATGATAGGGCCTTAAGGAGTGTAGTGGAACAGAGGGCCCATGGAGTTCAGGTGCACGGTTCTCTGAAAGTGGAGTCACAGGTAGACAGGGCAGTGGAGAAGACTTTTGGCACACTGGCTTTCATCAGTCAGGGCACTGAGTACAGAAGTTGGGAAATTATGATGCAGTTGTACATGACTTTGGTGAGGCTGCACTTGGAGTATTGTGTTCAGTTTTGGTCACCCTGCTATAGGAAGGATGTTATCAAACTGGAAAGAGTGCAGAAGAAATTTACAAGGATGTTGCCAGAACTGAAGGGACTGAGTTATAGGGAAAGGTTGGATAAGCTAGGACCTTTTTTTTAGAACGTAGGAGACTTTGTCGGGGATCTTATAGAAGTGCATAATATCATGAGAGACATGGATCGGGTGAATGGTGTCCCTTTGACAAGGTCCTTCATGGCAGGCTAATACAGAAGGTAAAGTCGAATGGAGTCAGAGGTGAGCTTGCCAGATGGATAAAAAACTGGCTCAGTCATAGAAGACAGAGGGTAGCAGTGGAAGGATGCGTTTCTGAATGAGATAAGTACTGGGGGCCAGATGGGATATACCCAAGGTATTGCATTTTGGAAAGTCAAATCCAGGTAGGATTTCATGGTGAATGATAGGGCCTTAAGGAGTGTAGTGGAACAGAGGGACCATGGAGTTCAGGTGCACGGTTCTCTGAAAGTGGAGTCACAGGTAGTCACATGGAGTCACATGCGTTCCTCAGGGATCAGTGTTGGGACCTTTGCTATTTGTAATATATATAAATGATTTGGACGAAAATGTAACTGGTTTGATTAGTAAGTTTACTGATGATACAAAGGTTAGTGGAATTACGGATATCGATGAGGACCGTCAAAGGATACAGCTTTATATAGATCGGTTGGTGACTTGAACAGAGAGATGGCAGATGGAGTTTAATCCTGAAAAATGTGAGGTAATACATTGTGGAAGGTCTAATCCAGATGGCAAATATACAGTAAATGGCAGCACCCTTAAGAGTACTGATAGGCAGAGGGATCTGGGTGTACAGGTACACAGGTCACTGAAAGTGGCAAAGCAAGTGGAAAAGGTAGTCAACAAGGCATACAGCATGCTTGCCTTCATTGGCTGGGGTATTGAGTTCAAAAATTGGCAGGCAATGTTGCAGGTTTATAGAACCTTAGTTAGGCTGCATTTGGAATATTTTATTCAGTTCTGATCACAACACAACCAGAAGGATGTGGTGGCTTTGGAGAGGGTACAGAAAAGATTTACCAGGATGTTGCCTGGTATGGTGGGCATTAACTATGAGGAGAAGTTGGAGAAACTTGGGTTGTTCTCACTGGAACGACGGAGATTGATGGGCGACCTGATAGAGGTCTAGAAGGTTATGAAGGGCAATGAACAAAGAACAAAGAAAATTACATCACAGGAACAGGCCCTTCGGCCCTCCAAGCCTGCGCTGATCCAGATCCTCTGTCTATAATGGACAGAGTGGACAGTCAGAAGCTTTTTCCCAGGGTTGAAGAGTCAGTTACCAGGGACCATGGGTTTAAGGTGCGAGGGGCAAGGTTTAAAGATGATGTATGAGGTTTTTTATACAGAGGGTGGTGGGTGCCTGGAACTCGCTGCCGGGGGAGGTAGTGGAAGCAGATACTATAGTGACTTTTAAAGGGCGTCTTGACAAATCTATTAATAGGATGGGAATAGAGGGATACGGTCCCCGGAAAGGTAGAGGGTTTTAGTTTTGATGGGCAGAATGTCGATGCAGGCTTGGAGGGCCGAATGGCCTGTTTCTGTACTGTAATTTTCTTTGTTCTTTGTTCTTGTCTTTTTCCCAGGGTTTGGGAATGGAGGACTAGAGGCCATCAGTTTAAGGTAAGAGGGGAAAGAATACATGGGAACTTGAGGGGCAACGTTTTTACATAAAGGACAGTACACATGTGGAATGAGCTGCCAACGGAAGTGGTTGAGGCGGGTATATCAACCACACTTAAGAGGCATTTGGACAAATACAGGGATACAAAAGGTTTAGAAGGATGTGGGCCAAGTGCAGGGAAATGAGGTTACTGTGTCTGGACATTTTGCTCAACATGGACCAGTTTGGGCTAAAGGGCCTGTCTCTGTGCTGTAGGACTCTATGACTATATGACCTGGTCTGGCCTACATGTGACTGTAGACCCGCAGCAATGTGGTTGACTCTAAACCGCTCTCTGGGCAAATAGGGATGAGCAATAAATGCTGCTGGTCAGCAATGCCCTCATCCTCTGAATGAATAAAGAAAAAACAATTTGAACTCCATCTGCCACTCCTCGGCCTATTTGCCCATCTGATCAAAGCCCTGTTGTATTCTGAGGTAACCATCTTCATTGTTCACTGCACCACCAATTTGGTCTCAACTGCAAACTCACGAACCATACCTCATGTACTCACATCCAAATCATCTTTATAAATGACAAAAAGAAGTGGACCCAGCACTAGCCCTTGCGGCGCACGGCTGGTCGCAGGCCTCCAGTCCAAAAAGCAACAGTTCCCCCACCACCTTGTCTCCTATTTTCAGAACAATTTTGTATTCAAATGACTAGTTCTCCCTGGATTCCATGTGAACTAACCTTGCTTACCAGTATACCATGCGGAACTTCGTTGAATGCTTTGCTGAAATCCATGTAGACAATGTCTACCATTCTGCCTTCATCAATCTTCTTCATCACTTCTTAAAAAAAACTCAATCAAATTAGTGAGACATGATTTCCCACGCACAAAGCCATGTTGACTATTCCTAATCATTCCATGCCTTTCCAAATCCGTGTAAATTCGGGCCCTCAGAATCCCTTCTAACAATTTACCCACCTCTGATGTCTAGCTCATCGGTTTATAGTTCCTTGGCTTTTCTTTATCACCTTTCTTAAATAATGGCACCACGTTAGCCAATTTCCAGTCTTTCGGCTTTTTGATGTTACAAATATCTCAGCAAGGGACCCAGAAATCACTTCCCGAGCTTCCCACAAAGTTCTGGGATACACCTGATCAGGTCCCAGGGTTTTATCCACCTTTATGTATTTTAAGATGCCCAGCACCTCCTCCACTGTAATATGGACACTTTTCAAGACATCGCTACTTATTTCCCCAAGTTCTCTGGCTTCCGTATTCTTCTCATATTTGAAACATTCCCACTTTCTAGCTGTGTGTTTACATGTGAATATCTGCTCCTGATCAGCTAAGGAAAGTTCTTGCCTAATACCATCAAAATTGACCTTCCTCCAACTTAAAACTTTAACTTTTCGATCAAGCTCTTTCCTTTTCCATAACTATTTCAAAACTCATTAGAATTACGATCACTTGATGTACTAGTAGGTACATCCTCATACTGGATAAGAAAATTTTCTTGTACACACTAGAGTCTCATGTATACTCCTTGTACACTCATAACCGAGTGGCCAAATTCTGTCCAGTCTCCATCTACAAGTTTGCTCACAGTTGTAGGCCAGATCTCAAACAATGATGAGAGAGAATACAGGAAAGAGATTGAATGCTTAGTAGCATGGTGTGAAGTTAGCAATCTCTTCCTCAATGTCAGCAAAGTGAAGAGCTGGTCATTGGTTACAGGAAGTAAGGTGGAGGGCATACCCCTGTCTACATCAGTGGTGCTGAGCTGGAGATTGTTGACAGCTTCAAATTCCTGGGAGTGATGATCACCAACAATCTGTCCTGGTCCGCCCACATTGACGCTGTGGTCAAGAAGGCATAGCAATTCCTTTACTTCCTCAAGATGCTAAGGAAGCTCAGCATGTCCAGAAAGACTCTCACCATTTTTTAAAGATGTACCATAGAAAGCATTCTGTCAGGATGCATCATACAGTGGTCTGGCAATTGCTGTTCCAAAGACCGAAAGAAACAGCAGAGTTGTGAACACAGCCACATCATAGGGGAGGCAATGGCCTAGTGGTATTATTGCTGGACTGTTAATCTAGAGACCCGGATAACATCCTGAGAACGTTTGTTCAAATCCCACCACGGCAGATGGTGAAATTTGAATTTGATAAATATCTGGAGTTAAGAAACTAATGATGACCATGAATCCATTCACCATTGTTGGGAAAACCCCATCTGGTTCACTAATGTCCTTTAGGGAAGGAAACTGCCATCCTTACCTGGTCTGGCCTACATGTGATACCAGACCCACAGCAATGTGGTTGACTCTGAACTGCCCTCTGGGCAATTAGGGATGGGTAATAAATGCTGCCTGGTCAGCGATGCCGTCATCCCGTGAATGAATAAAGAAATAAAAAACCGGCCTTCCATCAATACATTATCAAGGACAACAGTGGTTAGCACTGCTGCCTTACAGCACCAAGGACCTGGGTTCGATGCCACTCTTCGGCAACTATTTGTGTTGAGTTTACACATTCTCCCCATGTCTATGTGGGTTTCCTCCAGGTGCTCTGGTTTCCTCCCGCAGTCCAAAGATGTGCAAGTTAGGTGGATTGGCCATGCTAAATTGCCCATAGTGTTCAGGGATGTTCAGGCTGATGGATTAGCCATGAAAAATGCAGGGATACAGGAAGAGGGTAGGAGGGTGGATCTGAGTGGAATGTTTGCCAGAGGGTTGGCGTGGACTTGATGGGCCGAATGGCCTGCTTTCTCCGTGTAGGGATTCTATTCTATGAAACCTCTCCCACCCTTCTGACAGCAGAAGATACAAAAACTTAAACACACATACCAACAGATTCAAGAACAGCTTCCTGTCCGTTGTTATCAGAGCTCTGAATGGACCTGTCAAATTTTAAATTTATTGTTGATCTTGCTTTGTGCACCTTCTCTGCAGCCGCAGCATTGTATCCTTTCCTCTGTTCTTTTACCCTAATGCACTTTGTACGGTATGATCTGATTGTAATGCATACAAAATGAAACTTCACTCCAACTAAGTACATGTGACAATAATAAATCAAATCGAATCAGATTCACTTTCTACAGCATCGAGGCCTACGAGAGTGTAAATTTTTTTAATCATTCACAGGATGAGGGTGTCGCTGGCCAGGCAGAATTTATTGCCCATCCCCAATTGCCCAGAGGGCAGTTAAGAGTCAACCACGTTGCTGAGGATCTGGAGTCACATGTAGGTCAGACCAGGTAAGGATGGCAGTTTCCTTCCCTAAAGGACATTAGTGAACCAGATGGGTTTTTCCTGAATCAATTCACAGTCATCATAAGACTCTTAATTTCATATATTTTATTGAATTCAAAATCCGCCAGCTGTGCGGCAGGACTTGAACCCAGATCCCCAGGACATTATCTGGATCTCTGGATTAACTGGTCCCATGATAATACCACTAGGCCATTGCCTCCCTAAGTAAAATATACTCTGTATGAGGAATTTCAATGTCCATCACCAAAAGTGGTTCGGCAGAAGTATTACTGATCAAGCTGGTCAGGTCCTAAAGGACGTAGCTGCTAGACTGGGTCTGCGGCAGATGGTGAGGGAACCAACAAGCGGGAAAAACATACTTGACCGCATCCTTACTAATCTGCCAGCAGCAGATGTATCGAACAGTGACAGTTTCAGTTAGACTGACCACTGCACAGTCCTTGAGGAGAGGACCACCGCTTGACATTCAGTGACATTACCATCACTCAGTACCTCAATATCAACATCCTGGGGGTTACCATTGACCAAAAACTCAACTGGACAAGCCATATAAACACAGTGGCTACAAGAGCAGGCCAGAAACTAGGAATACTTCAGCGAGTAACTCACCTCCTGACTCCTCAAAGCCGGTCCATCATCTACAAGGTAGAAGTCAGGAGTGTGATGGAATACTCCCCACTTGCCTGGATGGGTGCAGTCCCAACAACACTCAATAAGCTTATCACCATCCAGGACAAAGCAGCCCGCTTGATTGCCATCACATTCACAAGCATCTACTCCCTCCACCAACGATGCTCAGTAGCAGCAGTGTGTACTATCGACAAGATGCACTGCAGAAATTCACCACAGATCCTCAGAGAGCACCTTCCAACCATTGTCCACTTCTGTCTAGAAGGATTGCAGATGCATAGAAACCCTTCTATCTGCAAGTTCCCCTCCAAGCCACTTACCATCCTGACTTGGAAATATATCGCTGTTCCTTCAGTGTCCATGGGCCAAAGTCCTTGAACTCCCTCCCAAAGGGCATTGTGGGTGTACCTTAGCCAGATGGACTGCAGCAGCTGAAGAGGGAACCTGACAATGTTCTCAAAGGCAGGTAGACAACCAGCAATGAATACTGGTCCAGCCTACAATGCTAACTTTCCAGGAATGAAGAAAATAAATCTTGGGATGGACAATAAACATGATGGTATCGAGAACGTTTGAGGAAGTGAAAAACCTTGGAGCGCATGTTAAAAGTGGCAAGACAGGTAGATGAGGTGGTAAAGAAAGCATATAGGTAGGTGATGGCTTTGTAGTAATATTCGTGATCTTTCATGTCGAGAGGCCCACCTACACTCACCTTTACTGGCGCCATCCCCGCCTCTTTGACCTGTCTGTCTCCTCTCCACCTATCCTCTCCTCTATCCATCCTCTATCCGCCTCCCCCTCTCTCCCTATTTATTTCAGAACCCCTTCCAGTAGCAGAAAGCATAGGGGATTGTCAAAGAATACAGGAGAATATAGATAGACTGGAGAGTTGGGCGGAGAAGTGGCAGATGGAGTTCAATCCGGGCAAGTGTGAGGTGATGCATTTTGGGAGGTCTAATTCTAGAGCAAACTATACTGTAAACGGAAGAGCCTTGGGAAAAGTTGATGAGCAGAGAGATCTGGGAGTTCAGGTCCATTGTACCCTGAAGGTGGCTGCACAGGTGGATAGAGTGGTCAAGAAGGCATATGGTATGCTTGCCTTCATCGGACGGGGTATTGAGTATAAGAGCTGGCAGGTCATGTTAAAATTGTACAAGACTTTGGTTCGGCCACAATTGGAATACTGTGTACAGTTCTGGTTGCCACATTACCAAAAGGATGTGGAAGCTTTGGAGAGGGTACAGAGAAGGTTTACGAGGATGTTGCCTGGTATGGAAGGTGCTAGCTATGAAGAGAGGTTGAGTAGGTTAGGATTGTTTTCATTAGAAAAAAGGAGATTGAGGGGGGACCTGATTGAGGTCTTCAAAATCATGAAGGGTATAGACAGGGTTGATAGAGATAAGCTTTTTCCCAGGGTGAGGGATTCAATAACGAGGGGTCACGCGTTCAAGGTGAGAGGAGAAAAGTTTAAGGGGGATACATGCGGAAAGTACTTTACACAGAGGGTGGTAGGTGCCTGGAACGCGTTGCCAGCAGAGGTAGTAGAGGCAGGCACGGTAGATTCATTTAAGGTGCGTCTGGACAGATGCATGAGTAGGTGGGGAGCAGAGGGATACAGATCCTTAGGAATTGGGCGATAGGTTTAGACAGTGGATTTGGATCGGCACAGGCTTGGAGGGCCGAAGGGCCTGTTCCTGGGCTGTAAGTTTTCTTTGTTCTTTGTTCTTTGTTCTTTGTTCCCCTCCCCCATTTCTGAAGAAGGGTCTCGGCCCAAAACATCAGCCTTCCTGCTCCTCTGATGCTGATTGGCCTGCTGTGTTCATCCAGCTCTACACCTTGTTATCTAAAATTCTTGGGTATAGGTTTACATTCCTCCATGGAAGATGGTGAAATTTGTTGTGAATTTGTTGTGAAAAAAATGCCAGTATAGTGGGACAATGTATCCATTATGAATTGTCATAAAAATCTAACTGGATCATGAATGTTGTCTGGAGAAAGCAATCTACCATCCTTACCTGGTCGGACCCACATGTGACTCCAGACCTAGTGAGGAGGTTAACCTTTAACTACTATTTGAAACAGGCTAGGGAGAGAATCAGTTCAAGGGTAGTTGGGAATTGGCTGTAAATTTTTATTTTTCCAATGTACCTACATTCCATAGAAGAACAAGCAACCGAAAAAATAATGTTCTACTTCATTTGGTGAGGTATTGCCTACAAAAGCAGGGATGTCATGCTGAGATGACAGTGACTAGTTTGACATAGCTCGAGTCTTCTAAACAGTTTGTCAAATGAATGCATTAATGTATTATGACCCACCGACTGTGGACCACTGTAAATCAAGTCCTGCTATTCCTATAGTGATACAAGGTCTTCACTTTTTTTTTTTAAAACATGCACAGTACTTCAACTTAATTGACTTTCAGATCAAGGTTGATAGCAAGTGCATGCCAGGAATTTTACGAAACAAGAATTATTTATTATAAGTAATTTGGCAAAACTACAAATAAACAAACAGAAACTATTGGTATATAACTCCGCTAAGTAAAATTCTATTTGTCTTATAAATGCCCTTAACACACACAGACAGAAAACAAAATGGGGAAAATAGTTCAGCAGTTGATTGCTTCCCAATTCCAATGTTCGGATGACTGTCTTGGCTGAGCCAGGCCCTTGGTGTTCAGTTGTGTTTCTCTGGAAGCTTCCACTGGTTTATAATTGCAGAACAAGTTCACTTGGAACATGTCTCTCATTAATCACTCCAAAGTCACGGCTCACAACTGCTGCAGGAAAAGTAACTGGTTTTCTTCAAGTTTAAGTTTTATCCCATGCACTAACATTCCATCAGACTCTGCCATAAAGTCAGGAGCAAGGATTTAGGAAATAGGCTGTGCTTTAAGGCTCAGACGTCCTCCATACACTTGACAAAGCTTAGTACAGCAGGTATTATCACTGAAACAGTATGGAATATACAGGTCATCTATACTCACCAGGTCCCCAGATCTCCTGGCACTGTTTATCCGCAGACTGACAGACACCCCTGTAGCAGAATAAATCTCCTTTGCTGCATCTGTGGCCATCTTTCAGGTACACATTATCAGGACAATTTGCAGAGACACCGGTACAGAACTCCGGCAAGTCACATTCTCCTTTCCTTGGCCTACAAGGGGTTCCGCTAGGAAGAATCTGTAGAACACAAGCAGCAAGACATTGTTCTTTCAATTGCCCAATTTTCTTCCAGAGGCAGGACTCAGTTGAAATTAAATCTATTCATTTTTGAATGTTCTGGTCATGAGTCTTTATGGTACAGAGGGAGGTCATTTGGTGCATTGAGTTCATACTGGCTCTCGGATCCATTCCCCGATTCTGTGCCGTAGCCCTGGAAGTTTATTCCTCACGTGTCCCCATCAAACATTTCAACTCTGGGATAAATATTCTGATCATCAACCCTATCTATGCCTCTCATAATTTTATATAATTTTATTTAATTCTATCAAATCTCCCCTCAGCCTCTGCTGCTCCAGAGAAAACAACCCTAGTTTTTCTAGCTGCTACTTATAGCTCCTACCCTCTAATCCAGGCAGCATCCTGGTAAACCTCTTCTGCACCCTCTCCAAAGCCATTTGTTGACCAGAACTGAATGTAAGTGTGGTCTAACCAAAGTCTTATAAAGCTGCAACATGACATCCTGTTGTACTCAATTCCCTGACCAGTAAAGGCAAGCATGTGATACGCTTCCTTTACCACCCTATCTACTTGAGTGGCTACTTTTAGGACTTGAGCCTCAAGATCCCTCTGTATGTCAATGATGTTCATGGTTCTGCCATTAACAATACTTTTCCTTAACATTTGGTCTCCCGAAGTGCTACACCTCACTCTTAACAATATTAAACTCCATCTGCCATTACTCCGCCCATATCTGCAACTGATCTATATCCCGCTGTAACTTTTGACAACTTTCTACACCATCCACAACTCCACTGATCTTTGTGTCATCTGCAAACTTACTAATCCACCCATCTACGTTTTCATCCAAGTCATTTCTAAGCACCACAAACAACAGAGGTCCTGGTACAGATCCCTGTGGAATACCACTAGTCACAGATCTCAAGCCGGGAAAACATCCTTCCACCACAACCCTCTGTCTCCTATGGGCAAGTCAATTCTGAATCCAAGCAGCCGAGTCACCACGGATCCCATCATCTTAACCTTCCGGAATAGCCTACCATGAGGGATCTTGTTGAATGCCTTACTAAAATCCATGTAGACCACATCTACTGCTCTACCCTCATTACTTACCTTTGTCACCTCCTCAAAAAATTCAATCAAGTTAGTAAGACTTGACCGGCTCTGCACAAAGCCATGTTGCTTGTCCCTGATTAGGCTATGCACTTCTATATGCGCAAAAATCATCTCCCTAAGAATTCCCTTCAATAGCTTTCCAACCACCGATGTGAGACTTACCGATCTATAGTTTCCTGGATTATCCCTATTTCACAGTGGCTCAGTGGTTAGCACTGATGCCTCACAGCGCCAGGAACCCAGGTTCAATTCCATCCTTGGGTGACTGTGTGGAGTTTGCATATTCTCCCTGTGTCTGTGTGGGTTTCCTCCCACAGTCCAAAGATGTGCAGGTTAGGTGGATTGGCCATGCTAAATTGCCCATGGTGCCCAGGGATGTTTAGGTTAGGTGGGTTAGACATGGGAAAATGCAGGGGAATGGGTCTGGGTGGGATGGTCTTCAGAGGGGCAGTGTGGACTTGTTGGGCCGAATGGCCTGTTTCCACACTGTAGGGATTTTATGATCTTTTCTTGAGCAGAGGAACAACAGTAGCCACATGGTGGTCATCGGGATCTCTCAACGACTATTGAAAATACAAAGATCTTGAGCAAGGCCCCAGCAATCTCCAGTCTTGCCTGTCTCTACAGCCTGAGATATATACCATTGGGCCATAAGCCCATAAGACATAGGAGCAGAAATTAGGCCATTCAGCCCATTGAGTCTGCTCTGCCATTCAATCACGGCTGATAAGTTTCTCAGCCCCATTCTCCTGCTTTCTCCCTGTAATCCTTGATCCCTTTGACAATCAAGAACCTATCTATCTCTATCTTAAATATACTCAATGACTTGGCTCCACAGCCTTCTGTGGCAGTGAATTCCATAGATTCGCCACTCTCTGGCAGAAGAAGTTTCCCCTTATCTCCGTTCTAAAAGGTCTTCCCTTAATCTAAGACTGTGCCCTCAGGTCCTAGTCTCTCTTACCAGTGGGAACATCTTCCCAACATCCACTCAGCAGGCCATTCAGTATTCTGTAAGTTTCAATTAGATTCCCCCCATATCCTTCTAAACTCAATCGAGTATAGACCCAGAGTCCTCAAACGTTCCTCATATGTTAAGCTTTTCATTCCTGTGACCATTCTCGTGAACCTCCTCTGAACTCTCTACAAGGCCAGTACATCCTTCCTGAGATATGGGGCCCAAAACTACGCACAATACTCAACATGTGGCCTGACCAGAGCCTTATAAAGCCTCAGAAGTATATCCCTGCTTTTATATTCAAGTCCTCTCAAAATAAATGCCAAAGTTGCATTTGCCTTCCTGACTACTGACTCAACAAGTCTACCTTGAGAGAATCCTGGACTAGAACTCCTAAGTCTCTTTGTATTTCAGACTTCTGAATTTTCTCCCCATTTAGAAAATAGTCCATGCTCTTCTTCTTACCAAAGTGCATGACCTCACACTTTCCCACGTTGTACTCCATCTGCCACTTCTTTGCCCATTCTCCTAACCTGTCCAAATCCTTCTGCAGCCTCCCCGCATCCTCAATACTATCTCGACCTACAATTGTATTGTCTGCAAACTTAGCCAGAATGTCCTGAGTTCCTTCATCTAGATCATTAATTTATAAAGTGAAAAGTTGTGGTCCCAACACTGACCCTTGCGGAACACCACTTGTCCCCGGCTGCCATCCTGAGAAAGACCCTTTTATCCCCACTCTCTGCTTTCTGCCAGACAGCCAGTTTTCTATCCATGCTAGCACCTTGCCTCTAACACAGTGGGCCCTTATCTTACTCAGCAGCCTCCTGTGCAGCACCTTGTCAAAGGCCTTCTTGAAGTACAGGTAGATAACATCCACTGGTTCTCCTTGGTCTAACCTGCTTGTTACATCTTCAAAGAACATAGAACATAGAACAGTACAGCACAGTACAGCCCCTTCGGCCCATGATGTTGTGCCGACCTATTATCCTACTAAGATCAATTTACCTTGCATACCCTACAATTTAATATCGTTACTATCCTCAAAGAATTCTAACAGATGTTTCAGGCATAACTTCCCCTTGATGAAACCATCCTGACTTTGCTCTGTTTTACCATACTCTTCCAAGTATTCAGAAATCTCATCCTTCACAATGGACTCCAGAATCTTGCACATGACTGAGGTTAGGCTAATCAGTTTCAGTCTTTTGCCTTACTCCCTTTTTAAACAGGGGTGTCACATTAGCAATTTTCCGGTCGTCTGGGACCCTCCCTGACTCTAGCGATTCCTGAAAGATCATCACTAATGCTTCCATTATCTCCTCACCCATCTCCTTTAGAACTCTGGGGTGTAATCCATCTGGTCCTGGTGATGTGTGATGACTTATCCACCTTAATGCTCTTTAAGGGACCCAACGCCACTTTTTTCTTGATCTCCAAGTGTTCTAGCATATTGGCATGCAGCGCACAAATCCTGCAATCCTCTATATCCTTCTCCTGGGTAAATACTGATGCAAAGTACTCATTTACGATCTAATCCGCATCCATTTAGGATGTCACCCACATCCTCTGCCTCCAACACAACTTCTATCCTTTGTCATTTCTCATTAAATTCCATCTCCCACTTGTCTTTACTAGCTATCGATGCCCTGTTACAGTCAGTTGACTCACTATTTGCGACACCTCCAAGTTTCAGTTCATCGACACACTTCAAACGTTACTCTGAAATATATTATTACTTCAGAAGTTGTGAATACTGCTGGCTAGGCCAGCATTTATTTCCCATTGCTAATTGCCCTGGAGAATGCAGTAGTCGTCTACTTTATTGAACGATTGTAGATTTGAAAGCCACTCTGCAAGTGTCTTTAACTCTGTGTTTAAGAGATTCAGTCTGAAACTTATTGATTCAACTGTTCAGTCCCTCATGATTACGCGAAACAGTGCCAAACTCTCCAACCTACCTACTTAAATGACGGTTTTCATTCTTAAAACCATTTTTATGAGTCTTTTCTCAGCTCTGACCAATGACCTCCCATCTGTCTTAAGCTGTGGCATTTGGAACAATACACAGTGCTCCAGCTGAATCTACACAACTTTAAAATCACCTCCTTGCCCTGTTCTCTATGCTTCATTATTAATGCTTAGGATGCTGGACATTTTACTCATTCATTGCTGCTGCACTATGTCTGAATGGCAAATAACTTTTCAACTGAATAAAAATTTCAAACGGATTTTCCCACTCTGAACCTGTCTAATATTACAATGAATGATCCAATGAGCTCTTACTTTGCAGTCCTTACAGCACAAACTAGCAGCTGAAGAACATTTTGCACCAGCTTTGAATTTACATGTTGAGGCCTCACAGCAGGGGTCAGAACATTCCTGAGGACAATACAAACACAGAAAATACCAATTATTGTAAAGCATTGCAATGGATTACTTGAATAAAAGCGAGATATTACTGATGCTGGAAATCTGAAACAAACCCATCTGAAGATAGAAACAGAGTTCGTGTTTGAGTCCCATATGATTTCTTCAGAGCACGATCCTTCAGAAATGGATCACTCTGACTCTCTGCTGTTGAGATGGAACATCAGCAGTACAGGTCCCATTCCAGGATCTAACCACAAATTCTGACAGATGTTTGAGTCAGGTACTGATACATGCTGTGTGTTTCAATGCACTTTCTTTATTATTTCTTGGGATGTGGACATTGCTGGCTAGGCCAGCAATTATTGTCCATCCCTAAGTTGTCAAGTTGTCCTTGAGAAGATGGTGGTGAGCTGCTGTCTTGAACCACAGCAGTCCATTTAGCAGAAGTTAGTTGAAAATGCCCTTGGGAGGGAATTCCAGGATTTTGACCCAGCGACAGTGATTAGCTTACTGAACGACTGACCTACTGCACGACTGCCCTCCTGGGAGTGCTCATGAACATGACTAGTGCTCAGGACTCCATCAGGCATACCTACCTTGACAATGCTGGAACTGTAAACCCAGAGGCCTTCTGGCCTCTTGAAGGCCAAACCTCATGGAAAACCTGGTACTGAGGCCCGACCAGTGTTAGAACAAGGAGCACGACGGCACAACATTGGGGAGGTCCAACCGAACCAGCCACAGGATGCTCCAGAACTCTCAAGGCTGCGACAGGTGGCCAGGGCCCAATCTGGAGCACACACTTAGCTGTCAAAGCAGCAGACTTCCCCCAACAACACTTTGTTACCACACCTGTAATTCTGCCTCCCATGTACTTGCTCCAAACAACAGGTTGTTTATGTGCTCTGACGTTTTGACATGCTCCCACACCGAGTGCCACGTGACCTAAATAATCATGCTCACCCAAATCTTGGTCCTAGGTATGCTGACTTCAAGCAGAGCACTCCTAGCTGGCTCACCAACCTATAGGAGCGAAACCCCTGACCAAGGACAAAGACTCAGGAGGCAGGCAGAATTCAGGCACGTGGCAGTCTTTATTCAAGCTGTCACCGGGTCAGGCAGGGAGAGGGCCACAGACTCCCCCTGAATCTGGCCTCGATGTGAGGACACAGTTATCCCCTTACTCTTTAGTTCAGATCAGAAGAGAGGTCAATGATGATCTGATTTTCACAGTGGGTACAGTATTTTTATCCATTTTGTGTTACAATAATAACATGCAGGGAACCAGGTCAGAGATAACACAGTGTGGAGCTGGCTGAACACAGCAGGCCAGGCAGCATCAGAGGAGCAGGAAAGCTGATATTTTGGGTCGGGACCCTTCTTCAGAAATGGGGGAGGGGGAAAGGAGCTCAGAAATAAATAGAGAGGAGGAGGGATGGGGCTGGGGAAGGCAGGTGGGATGGTGATAGGTGGATGCAGATCGGGAGTGGTGGGGATTGGTCAGTGAGGTGGGAGGACAGATAGGTGGGAGAGAAGATGGACAGGTTGTATCAGGTCAAGGAGGCGGGAGGGAGGAGGGGTGGGGAGGTGGGATGGTGATAGGTGCCGGGTGTTGTGGTGTTAGTCGGGAGTGTGGAGCAGACAAGGGAGTCGTGGAGAGAAAGGCAGATTGGGGTGGGGAGGGAAATATCTCTTTCATTGTGGGTTCAGTTTGTAGGTGGCGGAAGAAGGGAACTTAATAATATATTGGATGCAGAGGTTGGTGGGATGATATGTGAGGACCAGGGGTCTCTGTCTTTATTTTTGTTGGAGGGAGGGAGTTTGAGGGCAGAGGTGCGGGAAATGTAAGAGATGCAGTTGAGGGCATTTTTGATCATCAGAGGGGGGGATGTTGCAGTCCTTGAAGCAGAAGGACACCTGGGATGTCCGGGAGTGGGACGTTCCAACTTGGGAGCAGATGTGGCTCCCAAACCCACCGACTCTGTTAGCTACCTGGACTACAACTCTTCTCACCCACCCTCCTGCAAGAGTGCAATCCCATACTCCTAATTCCTCCACCGCTGCCGAATCCCCCACCCAGAGCACATTTTGTGCCCTTGCCACCGTCAGTGCTTCCTCCAAGTGTTGCTCAATATGCAGTAGCACTGATTCATCAGCCGAGGAAGAATAGTATGTGGAAATCAGCAGGAGGTTTCCTTGCTCATGTTTAACCTGATGTCATGAGACTTCATGGGGTCCAGAGTTAATGTTAAGGTCTCGTGGTGGAACTCTTGCCTCACTGAATATCACTATGCCACCCTCTCTTGAGTCTGTCCTGCTGGTGGGAGAAGACATGTCCTAGGATTGAGATGGTGGTGTCTGGAATATTGCCTGTACGGTATAAGACCATGAGATTGAGTCTGTCAGCTTGACACCAGCCTGGTGAAAGCAGCCTGCTTGATTGGCAACACATCCACAACCTTCTGTCACATCACCACTGACGCACAGTAGCAGTGGTGTGTATCGATGTCAGTGGGTCAAAATCCTGGAAATCCCTAGCTAAAAACATTGTGTTGTCAAATAGACTGCAGCAGATCAAGAAGGCAGCTCACTACCACTTTCTCATTCACTCTTTCAGATGGGCAGTAAATGCTGGCTCAGCCAATGAAGCTCATGTGCCCTGAATGAATGAAAACAAATCTAAATCATCCCTCCTACCCCCTCCTGGTTTTCTTTCAAATGAGATAGTGATCTAATGTGAATCAAGGTCTATCAGGTTGATGTAAACAGGCTCACAACAGTGTTTGAACAATAATCAGATCACTGAAAATTCTGAGAATCACAATGTCTTATCTTTCAGGAGAGAAAGATGTTGATTAGATAGCAAGTCAATTCTGATTGGTTCAAGTATTGACATCAAGAAATCAACCTGGACTCATGGGCTCACCAGATCTCAAGAAACTGAGCACAAGAATGTAGGAGCAGGAGTAAGCAATCCGACCCCTTGAATATTTTTTCATTCACTCGAGGGATGTGGGTGTTGCTGGCTGGCCAGCATTTATCACCCGTCCCTAGTTACCTTTGAGAAGGTGGTGGTCCCGATGGTGGGTGAGTCCAGAACCAGGGGTCACAGTATAAACATTAGGGGTAGACCATTTAGGATGGGGATGAGGAGACATTTCTTCAGCCAAAGAGTGGTGGGCCTGTGGAATTCATTACCACAGGAAGTAGTTGATGCCAAAACATTGAATGTATTCAAGAGGCAGCTAGATATACTTGGGGTGAATAGGAGCAAACGTTATGGGGGAGAAAGGAGGATTAGGCTATTCAGTTGGACAATCAGCCATGATCGTGGTGAATGGTAGAGCAGGCTCGAAAGGCCGAATGGCCTCCTCTGGCTCCTATCTTCAATGTTTCTATGTTTCAATGTGAGCCACCTCCATGATTCATGGCCGTTCACCTGCTGTGGGTTAACCCACAATGCCCTGAGGGAGGGAACTACAGGATTTTGACCCAGCAATGGTAAAGAAACAGCAATATATTTCCAAGTCAGGATGGTGAGGAAACATGACGTTCCCATACGGCTGCTGCCCTTGTCCTTCAAAATGGAAGTGGTCATGGGTTTGGAAGGTGCTGTCCGAGGATGTTTGGTGAATTTCTGCAGTACATCTTGTAGATAGTACACACTGCTGCAACTGAGCATCATTGGTGGAGGGAATTGTTGGATGTGGTGCCAATCAAGCGGGCTGCTTTGTCCTGGATGCTGTCGAGCTTCTTGAGCGTTGTTAGGGCTGTACACATCCAGGCAAGTGGGGAGTATTCCATCACACTCCTGACTTGTGCCTTGTCGATGGTGGACAGGCTTTGAGGAGTCAGGAAGTGAGTTACTCGCCGCAGTATTCCCATCTTCTGGCCTGCTCTTGTAGCCACTGTGTTTATGTGGCAAATCCAGTTGAGTTTCTGGTCAATGATACCCCCCAGGATGTTGATAGTGGGGCATTCTGTGATGGTAACACCATTGAACGTCAAGGGACGGTGGCTGGATTGTCTCTTATTGGTGATGGTCATATCCTGGCATTTGTATGGCACAAATGTTACTTGCTACTTGTCAGCCCAAGCCTGGATATTGTCCCGATCTTGTTGCATGTGAACATAGACTGCTTCAGTATCTGAGGAGTCACGAATGGTGCTGAACATTGTGCAATCATTGGTAAACATCCCCACTTCTGACCTTATGATGAAGGGAAAGTCATTGATAAAGCAGCTGAAGATGGTTAGGCTGAGGACACTACCCTGAGGAACTCCTGCAGAGATGTTCTGGATCTGAGATGAATGACAACCACGACCATCTTCCTATGTGTCAGATATGACTCCAACCACCGGAGAGTTTGCCCCCTGATATCCATTGATTCCAGTTTTGCTAGGGCCCCTTGATGTCACACTCAGTCAAACGCAGTCGTGATTTCAAGGTCTGTCACTCTCACCTCACCTCTGGAATTCAGCTCTTTTGTCCGTGTTTGAACCAAGGCTGTAATGAGGTCAGGAGCTGAGTGGCCCTGGCGGAACCCAAACTGGGCATCACTGAGCAGGTTATTGCTGAGCAGGTGCTGCTCGATAGCACTGTTACTGACAGCTTCCATCACTTTACTGATGATCAAGAGGAGACTGATGGGACGGTAATTAGCCGGGTTGGATTTGTCCTGCTTTTTACGTACAGGACATACTCGGGTAATGTTCCACATTGTCGGGTAGATGCCAGTATTGTAACTGAAATAGAACAGCTTAGCGAGGGGAGCGGCAAGTTCTGGAACACATGTCTTCAGTACTGTTGCCAGAATGTTATCTGAGCACATAGCCTTTGCAGTATCCAGTATCTTCAACCGTTTCTGGATATCACGTGGAGTGAATCAAATTGGCTGAAGACTGGTATCTGTAATGTTGGGAACCACTGGAGGAGGCTGAGATGGATTGTCCACTCGGCACATTCCTGCTGAAGATTGCTGCAAACGCTTAAGCCTTATCTTTTGCACTGATATACTGGGCTCTTCCATCATTGAGGATGTGGATATTTGTGGAGCCTCCTCCTCCGGTGAGTTGATTAATTGTCCACCACCATTCACGACTGGATGTGGCAGCACTGCAGAGCTTAAATCTCTTCTGTTGGTTGTGGGATCGCTTAGCTTTGTCTGTGGCTTGCTGCTTATGCTGTTTGGCGTGCAAGTAGTCTTGTCTAGTAGCTTCAGAAGATTGGCACCTCATGTTTAGGATGCCTGGTGCTGCTCCTGGCATGCCCTCTTACACTCTCTGTTGAACTAGGGTTGATCTCCTGGCTTGATGGTAATGGTTGAATGGGGGATATGCCGGGCCATGAGGTCACAGATTATGCTGGAGTACAGTTCTGCTGATGTTGATGTCCCACAGCGCCTTGTGGATGCCCAGTGTTGAGTTGCTAGATCTGTGCGAAGCCTGTCCCATTTGCCATGGTGATAGTGGCAACCCAATGGAGGTTATTCTCAATGTGAATGTGGGACTTTGTCTCTTACTGATACTGTCATGGACAGATGCAACTGCAGCTGGCAGAATGGTAAGGATGAGGTCAAGTATGTTTTTTCCTCTCAGATATTGCGGGAAAAGCTCAGCAGGTCTGGCAGCATCTGTGAAGGAAAAATCAGAGTTAACATTTTAGGTCTGGTGACTCTTCCACGGAACTGGTTTTGGTTTTTATTTATGTTTTTCCCACTTGTTGGTTCCCTCACCACCTGCCGCAAACCCAGTCTAGCAGCTACGTCCTTTAGGACCTGACCAGCTTGATCTGAGTACTGCTGCCGAGCCACTCTTGGTGGTGGACATTGAAATCCCCCACCCAGAGTACATCATATGTCCTTGTCACCTTCAGTGCACCCTCCAAATGTTGCTGAATGTGGAGGAGTTCTGATTCATAAGTCAAGAGAGAATGGTACATGGTAATCAGCAGGAGATTTCCTCACCCATGTTTAACCTAAGACTTCATGGTGTCTACAGTCAATATTGAGGACTCCCAGGACACCTCCCACTCGACTGTATACCACTGTGCCGCCCCCTCTGCTGGGTCTGTCCTGCCGGTGAGACAGGACATATCCAGGGATGGTGATGGTGGTAGAGATAGTAGGAACTGCAGATGCTGGAGAATCTGAGATAACAAGGTGTAGAGCTGGATGAACACAGCAGGCCAAGCAGCATCAGAGGATCAGGAAAGCTGACGTTTCGGACCTAGACCCTTCTTCAGATTTTTTCTGATGAAGGGTCTAGGCCCGAAACATCAGCTTTCCTGCTCCTCTGATCCTGCTTGCCCTGCTGTGTTCATCCAGCTCTACACCTTGTTATCTCTATGGTGATGGTGGTGTCTGGGACATTGTTTGTAAGGTATGGTTCTGTGAGTATGACTATGTCAGGCTGTTGCTCAATTAGTCTGTGAGACAGCTCTCCCAATTTTGGCTCTAGCCCCCAGATGTTAGTGAGGAGGACTTTGCAGGGTCAACAGGGCTGTTTCTGCCGTTGTCGTTTCTGGTGCCTAATCGATGCCGGGTGATCTGTCCGGTTTCATTTCTTTGAGACTTTGTAGCGCTTGATACAACTGAATGGTTTGCTAGGGCAGTTGAGAGTCAACCACATTGCTGTGGGTCTGGAGTCACATGTAGGCCAGACCAGGTAAGGATGGCAGTTTCCTTCCCTAAAGGACATTAGTGAACCAGCTGGGTTTTTCCAACAATAGACAACGGATTCACGGTCATCATTAGATTCTTAATTCCAGATATTTATTGACTTCAATTTCCACCATCTGCCGTGGCAGGATTCAAGTCTGGGTCCCCAGAACATTCGCTGAGTTTCTGGATTAATAGTCTAGCAATAACATACTCAGCCATCACCTCCCCTGTCCCTCTTTCCGCCATTCAATGCAATCATCTCAGCCTCAACTCCACCTACCTGATGGATCACCATAACTGTTCGAAAATTACAATTTTTTAAAAAATGAAATACAGATTCTCGAAATCAGAAACAAAAACAGAAATTGCTGGAAAGGCTCAGCAGGTCTGGCAGCATCTGTGGAAAGAAATCAGAGTTAATGTTTTGGGTTCAGTGACCCTTAACACTGATGGTAGCGTGGAAAAAGGTGGCCTTTATGCAGAAGATAGGGTTGAGTAGAGCGTAAACAATAGGTGGAGATAAAGCCCAATGAGAGAAGAACAGCTCAAAAGGCTCAATGGGGACTATCTGTGGCTAACAATGGGTTGTGTGTAATAGCAGACCATGTGATAATAAGGAGTCTATACTTCCTTTCCACAATGTAGAAGAGACCACAGTGTGAGCAGCGAATGCAGTAGACTTGGGTGAAATGCAGGTAAATTTCTGCTTCACATAGAAGGTGTGGTTTGGGCCCTTGGATATTGAGCAGGGAGGAAATAAATGGGCAGGTTTGATACCTTTGGCAGTTGCAGGGGAAAATGCTGTGGAACTGTGGGGGTGGTGTGGGAGTGAAGGAAGAGTGTACCAGGGTGTCCTGGAGTGAACAGTCCCTGCAGAAGGTGGACAAGGGAGGGAAGGGGAATATGTGCCTGGTGGAGATAATAGAAATGGTGGCTAATGATCCTCTGGATATGGATGCCGGTGGAGTGGTAGGTGAGCACAAGGGGACCGGACTGCTGTTGCAGGAGGGAAGAGAGGGGGTGAGGGCTGAAGTGCAGGAGTTGACTCGGACCCTGTCAACTACGGTGCTGGGGAATCCTCGGCTGAAGAAGAAGGTGGACATTTCGGACATTCCCTTGTTGAAGTAGGCATCGTCAGACCAGATCTGACAGAGACGGAGGAACTGGGAGAATGGAATGAGTCTTTACAAGAAGCAGGGTGTGAGGATGTATAGTCAAGTAACAGTCCTTAAGGTGACTAATCCTTACTGCCTCCTCCCACCCTGTTTTCTGCATAACAAGACATTTTTCTAGCTTCAGAGATAAAAGGTACTGCAGATGCTGGAGAATCCGAGATAACAAGCATGGGGCTGGATGAACACAGCAGGTCAAGCAGCATCATAGGAGCAGGAAAACTTGACGTTTCGGGCCTAAACCCTTCATCAGAAATTCAGTTTAGGCCTGAAACGCCAAGTTTTCCTGCTCCTATGATGCTGCTTGACCTGCTGTGTTCATCCAGCCCCATGCTTGTTATCTCTCATTTTTCTAGCTTCTATCAGTTCTGGACCTGAAAAATTAACTATGCTTTCTCTCCACAGATGTTTCTAGAGCAGCTGAGTTTTGCCTCCAATTTCTGTTTTTGATTACACATTAAAAATGTGTCTTTCCTCTTAAGTTTACTCACTGTCCCAGTATTCACCATTCTCTGCAATAATCAATTATGCATATTTGAGAGAAGTAGTTTCTCCTCATCTCTGTTTTAAATCTGATCCCCCAATCCTAAAACTATAATCTCTTGTCCTATATTGTCCCACAAGAGGAAATATCCTCTGTACAAATAAGTTGTCAATCCCCTTTAGCATCATTCATACTTGAATTAGATCTCCTCTCATTCTTGGAATATATGTAAATGATTTGGAGGAAAGTGTAACTGGTTTGATCAGTAAGTTTGTGGATGACACAAAGGTTGATAAGAATTGCGGATAGTGATGAGGACCGTCAGACAATATAGCAGGATATAGATTGGTTGGTGGCTTAGGCAGAGAGATGGCAGATGGAGTTTAATCTGGAGAAATGTGAGGTAATGCATTTTGGGAGGTCTAATCCAGATAGAAAATATACAGTAAATGGCAGAACCCTTCAGAGTACTGATATGCAGAGGGATCTGGGTGTACAGGTACACAGTGGCAATGCAGGTGGAAAGGGTCGTCAATAAGGCATATGGCATGCTTGCCCTCGTCAGCCGTGGCATTGGGTTTAAAATTTGGAAGGTAATGTTGCAGCTTTATAGAACCTTAGTTAGGCTGTACTTGGAATATTGTGTTCAATTCTGGTCGCTACCAGAAGGATGTGGTGGCTTTGGAGAGGGTACAGAAAAGATTTACCAGGATGTTGCCCGATAAGGGGAGCACTAGCTATGAGGAGAGGTTGGTGAAACTTGGGTTGTTCTCACTGGAATGTCGGAGGTTGAGCGGCGACTTGATAGAAGTCTACAAGGTTATGATGGGCATGGACAGAGTGGAAAGTTAGAAGCTTTTCCCCAGGGTAGAAGAGTCATTTACTAGGGGGCATAGGTTTATGGTGCAAGGGGCAAGGTTTAAAGGTGATGTACAAGCCAAGTTTTTTACACAGAGAGTGGTGGGTGCCTGGAACTCACTGCCGGGGGGCATATATGTGGAAGCAGATACGATTGTGACTTTTAAAGGGCACCTTGACAAATACATGAATAGGATGGGAATGGAGGGATATGGTCCCCGGAAGGGTAGGGGGTTTTAGTTATGTTGAGGGCCGAAGGGCCTGTTCCTGTACTGTAATTTTCTTTGGTCTCTTTGTTGTCTTTGTTTTTCTAAGTTCTAGATTAAAGGCCTAAACTGCTGAATCTCTCTTCATAAGACAAACACATAGCCTCCTGAGTCAATCTAGTAAATCTCCTGTTAACTGCATCCAATGCAGCTGCATCCCTTCTTACGTAGGGGTATCAAAACTGCACGTGATACATCAGGTTCAGTCTCTCTAATGCCATGTACAGTAGTAGCAACAATTCCCTCCTTTTACACTCTCTTCCTTTTGCAGTACATGCCAAAAGTCCATTTGTCTCCCTTATTACCTGCTGTACCTGCAGACTAGTTGCCGGTGATTCATGCACAAGGATACCCAGATCCCTCTGCAACGAAGCACTCTCAAGTTTCTCTTCATTTAGATCATAATTCCAACCCGATGCTGATCCATTTGGCACCTAACTGCCAAATTTTGGCCTATTCACCTAACCTATCGATATCTATTTGTAAAATTCTTATTTCTTTATTCTAACTACTTTCCCAGAACTTTTAGTGTTGTCTGCATATTTGGCTACACCTACTATCCCTCATCCAAATCACTAACATCGATTGTAAATAGTTGGTGCCTGAGGACTGAACTCTGTCACACCCCAGTAGTTACAACTTGCCAACCAGAAAAATGCCCACTTATCTCAATTCTCTGCTTTCTGTTGATTAGCCAATCCTCCATGCAAGCTAATAAATTATCTTAACTCCTTGTGATTTTATCTTGTGTTTTAACCTTTTGTATGACACCTTATGAAATGCCTCTGAAAGTCCAGATGTAGAACATCTGCAGGATCCCATTATCCACTTTCCTTATTACATTGTTGATCACCTCTAGGAAATTAGTCAAATATGATTTATCCTTCATGAAATTTCTGATGGATTACGTTTTGACTTTTCATTTATAAATTAACTGGTCTATAGTTTTCTACTTTCTGCCTCCCTTTTTAAATAAGAGATTTGTATTAGCATTTTCTCAATTCACTGGAACCTTTCCTGCATCCAGGGAAGTTTGGTATTTTATAAACGTGTGGACCCATTATGTGCCCATCTCTTTAAGATGCTTGGATGTAGGTCTTTAAATATTGGGGACTTGTCTTCCTTCAAACTCAATACCTTGCTGAGGAATTTTTTTCCCTAGCGATGACAATTGTTCTCCCTTTCTATAGACACTGCATTACCTGTTATTATGGGGATGTCAAATAGGGTTTCTATTTGACATCCCCATAATATATATAGAATATATATAGAAATGTCAAATACTTTGGAGAAGAGGTTTAAGGTGAGAGCGGAAAGTTTTGAGAAGATACACGAAGCAAGTTTTTTACATTGAGGTTGGTAAGTGCCTGGAAGGCGCTGCCAGGGGAGGTGGTCGAAGCAGATATGGTAGCAATGTTTAATAGGCATTCAGACAGATGCGTGAACAGGCAGAGAATAGAGGGATATGGACCATGTGCAGGCAGATGGGATTAGCTTAGGCATCAGACACAGTGGGCAGAAGGGCCAGTTTCTGTGCTATACTGTTCTTTACCCTGTGTTTTAAATAATGGGGCCAAAACTGCTCATAATATTCCAGATGGGGTCTCACAACAGCATCTTGTACAGTTACAGTAGACTTCCCTACTCTTACACTCCAACCTTCTTGAACTAAGGGCCAACATTCCATTAGTCTTCCTGATTACCTGTTGCATAAAGTCATAAGAGATAGAAGCAGGAGTAGGCTATTCAGCCCATCAACCTGCTTCGCCATTCAATAAGATCATAGCTAATCTATCCGTGGTCTCAGCTCCTCCCACCTGCATTATCCCCATAACCCTTAATACCCTAACCATGCAAAAATCTATCCAACTGTGTCTTAAATATATTTAATGAAGTTGCCTGTACTGCTTCCTTGGGCAGAGAATTCCAAGGAATACATTCACCACTCTCTGGGAAAAGCAGTTCCTCCTCATCTCTGTCCTAAATGTACTCTCCCTAATCTTGAGGCTATGTCCCCTCTTCCTCGCCTCTCCCACCACTGGAAACAACTTGCCTGCCTCTATCTTATCTGTCCCTTTAATAATTTTATAGGTTTCTATAAGATCCCCTCTCATTCTTCTACATTCTTGCGGGTACACTCCCAGGCAGCTCAACCTCTCCTCACAGGGGTAACCCCCTCATCTCCGGAATCAGCCTGGTGAACCCCCTCCACACTGCCTCCAAAACCAGTATATCCTTCCTCGAGTACGGAGACCAGAGCTGCGCACGATATTCCAGGTGTAGCCTCACCAGCATCTTGCACAATTGCAGCAGACCCTCCCCGCTCTTAAATTCAATCCATCCAGCAATGAAAGCAAACATTCCGTTTGCCTTCCTCATTACTTGCTGCACCTGCAAACCAACTTTTAGTGATTCATGCACAAGCACTCCTAAGTCTCTCTGCACAACAGCATGCTGCAATCTTTCACCATTTAAATAATAATGTGATCGACTATTTTTACTTCCCAAGTGGATAACTTCACACTTAACAACATTGTATCCCATCTGCTAGATAATTGCCCAATCACTTAACCTATCTAAATCTCTCTGCACACTCTCCACATCCTCTGCCTGATGGAACCCTTTCCATCCAGATGTCTCACTATTTCTTCCTTAATGATAGCTTCAAGCATTTTGCTGACTACAGACGCTAAGCTAAGCTGCCTTTGCCTACATCCTTTTTTAAACAGTGGCGTGATATTCGCTTTCTTCTAGTCCGCTACCCAGAGTCCAGCGAATTTTTCGTAAATCACCACTAACGCACCTACTATAACTTCCACCATTTCTTTCAGCACCCCGGGGTGCACTCCATTAGGACCAGGGGACTTATTTACCTTTCAACCCTCTAGTTTGCTTAACATTACCCCTTTAGTGATAACAATTGAATTGAGGTCCTCACCTCCCATCATATCCTTAACATCATTCTTTGCGTGTTAGACACATCTTCCAGTATGAAGCCTGACATAAACCAGTCATTCAAGGCCTTCGCTTTTTCAGCATTACTCAGTGTTAATTCCCCCTTCTCATCCTCCAAGGAGCCTACGTCCACTTTAGCCACCCTTTTCCATTTTATATACTTATAAAAACTTTTCCTGTCCGTTTTTATAGTCTGTGCTAGCTTGCATTCATAATCCAGCTTTCCTTTCTTTATTGCTTGCCTCATGGTTCTTGTTGCGAGTGTACAGGATTCTTACGGGAGACAATGAGTAGCCAGAAGTCGTGGTACACATCAGTACCAATGACATAGCTAGGAATAGGGATGAGGTCCTGAAAAGTGAATATAGCAAGTCCTGCTTTTATCATCCCTTTTCCTACCTATGTCATTCGAACTGATGTGTACCACGACTTCTGGCTACTCTTTGTCTCCCTTAAGAATCCTGTACACTCGATCCAAGACCTTGGCACCCAGAGGCAACATACCATCCGAGAGTCCCGCTTGGGACCATAGAATCTCCTGTCTGTTCCCTTAACCATTGAATCTCCTATCACTATCGCTCTCCTATTCCCCCCCATTCCCTTCTGAGCCACAGAGCCAGAGTCAGTGCCAGAGAAATAGCTAGGAACGATGGATCCGGAGGTTGGTGGGGTGGTACGTGAGGACGAGGGGGATTCTTTTTTGGTTATTATTGCGAGGACGGGGTGTGAGGGATGAGTTGCGGGAAATGCGGGAGACACGGTCGAGGGTGTTCTCGACCACTGCAGTGGGGGAAGTTGCGGTCCTTGAAGAATGAGGACATCTGAGATGTACGGGAGTGGAATGCCTCAACCTGGGAGCAGATGCGGCAGAGGGGAAGGAATTGGGAAAGGGGATGGCATTTTTGCAGGAAGGTGGGTGGGAGGAGGTGTATTCTAGGTAGCTGTGGGAGTCGGTGGGCTTGAAATGGATATCGGTTTCTAGGTGGTTACCCGCGATGGAGACAGAGAGGTCCAGGAAGGAGAGAGAGGTGTTAGAGATGGTCCAGGTGAAATTCAGGTTGCGGTGGAAGGTGTTGGTGAAGTGGATGAACTGTTCGAGTTCCTTGTGGGAGCACGAGGCAGCGCCGATACAGTCATCAATGTAACGGAGGAAGAGGTGGGGTTTAGGGCCAGTGTAGCTACAGAAGAGGGATTGTTCCATGTAACCTACAAAGACGCAGGCATAGCTTGGGCCCATGCGGGTACCCATGGCCACCCCCTTTGTCTGTCGGAAGAGGGAGGAATTGAAAGAGAAGTTGTTGAGGGTGAGGACAAGTTCGCCTAAGCAGATGAGGGTGTCAGTGGAGGGGGATTGGTCAAGTCTGTGGGACAGGAAGCAGCGGAGGGCCTCTAGGCCATCTGCATGGGGAATACAGGTGTATAGGGACTGGACATCCATAGTAAAAATGAGGTGTTGGGGACCGGGGAATTGGAAGTTCTGGAGGAGGTGCAGGGCGTGGGTGGTGTCATGGACGTAGGTAGGGGATTCCTGGACCAAGGGGGTGAAAATGGAGCCTACATATGTGGAGATGAGTTCGGTGGGGCAGAAGCAGGCGGAGACAATAGGTCGACCAGGGCATTCAGGTTTGTGGATTTTGGGAAGGAGATAGAAGCGGGCGGTGCGGGGTTGGGGAACGATGAGGTTGGAGGCGGTGGGTGGGAGGTCACCTGAGGTGATGAGGTTGTGGATGGTTTGGGAGATGATGGTTTGGTGCTCGGGAGTGGGGTCATGATCCAGGGAGCGGTAGGAGGAGTTGTCGGAGAGTTGGCGCCTGGCCTCAGAAATGTAGAGGTCAGTGCGCCACACTACAACAGCGCCTCCCTTGTCCGCGGGTTTTACGGTGAGGTTGGGATTGGAGCGGAGGGAGCAGAGGGCTGCACGTTCTGCGGGGCAGAGGTTGGAGTGTTTGAGAGGGGTAGAGAGGTTGAGGCGATTGATGTCTCGAAGGCAGTTGGAGATGAAGAGGATTTCACAAGCTTCAAAATCTCCCCTCCCCCAACCGCATTCCAAAACCAGCCCAGCTCGTCCCCGCCTCCCTAACCTGTTCTTCCTCTCACCTATCTCCTCCTCCCACCTCAAGCCCCACCCCCATCTCCTATCTACCAACCTCATCCCGCCCCCTTGACCTGTCCGGCCTCCCTGGACTGACCTATCTCCTCCCTACCTCCCCACCTACACTCACCTTTACTGGCTCCATCCCCGCCTCTTCGACTTGTCTGCCTCCTCTCCACCTATCCTCTCCTCTATCCATCTTCTATCCGGCTCCCCATCTCTCCCTATTTATTTCAGAACCCTCTTCCCCTCCCCCATTTCTGATGAAGGGTCTAGGCCCGAAACGTCAAGCTTTCCTGCTCCTGTGATGCTGCTTGGCCTGTTGTGTTCATCCAGCTCCACACCTTGTTATCTTGGAACCAATTCTACATTTACACAAAGCCTCTATTCTACAGAATAAAAGCTGTTTTGTAAGGTCCCACTGTGAAGACCGATGACCAGACTCCTCTGTCTTCTCCTTACCACAGGTTTGCCGCAGTCACATTCCTCGCCTTTCTCTAAGAAAAAGTTGCCACACTCACGGCCTGCAACCAGCTGGTCAAGATTTGGTAAGTTGTACAGACACATCCCGAGACCACGGCTGATGCCATCCACCAAGTCCTGTCGGCTGCAACTGCTGAAGGCTGTTGGCACAGCTGACCTGAAGATAAAAATGCACAAGAGTGTCAAAGAGGGATAAGGAAAACATGAAAGCCAGAAAAGACAAAATTTACAGGATTACAGGTGGAGAAGTGGAACTAGGTAAACTTGTTTTTAAAATATTCATTCATAGGATGTGGGCATTGTTGGCTGGCTTGGCCAGCATTAATGCCCACCTATGATGGCCCACGGGGCAGTGAAGTGTCAGTCCCATTGTTGTGGGTATGGAGTCACATGTCACAGTCCAGGTAAATGGTGAAAGATTGGTGAGATGTAAGACACGTAAAGCCTCAGTTGCTCATGTATGAATTATACACCTCAATAAGGACACCCCTCATTCTCCTACGTTCCAAGGAATAAAGTCCTGTCATGGCAACCTCTCCCTATAACTCAGGCCGACAAATCCCTACAATTGCACACGTTCCAGAGCCAAAGGCCTTACTGAAGTATATATCCATCTCCTCCTTGAAAACACAGAATGATTTGACCACAAATACTTGCTGTGGTAGTGAATTCCACAGGTTCACCACTCTCTGGGTGAAGAAACATCTCAGTCCTAAAAGGTTTGCCCCATATATTTCAACTACGACTCCTGGCTCTGAAATCACCCACCATCAAGAATATCCTTCCTACATCTAACCTGTCTCGTCCTGTGAGAATTTTGCAGGTTTCGATTGAGATTCCCTTCTATATTCTTTGAAGCTCCAGTGAATACAATCCTAATCATTCAATCTCTCTTCATACGTCAGCCCTGTCATCCCAGGAATCAAATTGGTAAATCTTTGCTGCATTACCTCTATAGCAAGAACATCCTTCCTCAGACTAAAACTGCCCACAAAATTCCAGATGTAGCTTCATTAATGCCCTATATAATTGCAGAAAGGCATTCTTGTTCCTGTTCTCAAATCCTCTCACTGTTAAAAGCATACTGCGATATTTCTGAATAAAAACCGAAAGATCTGCGGATGCTATAAATCAGGAACAAAAACAAAGTTGCTGGAAAAACTCAGCAGGTCTGGCAGCATCTGTGAAGGAAAAAATAGAGTTAACGTTTCGGATCCGGTGACTCTTTCTCAGAACTGGTGGGCAAGAAGAAAGATTGGAAAGGAAATCATGTAAGAGAGAGGAGCAGAACTTCTTCAAGGCGGGCATGCCTGGAAGAGAGGTGGCAGTGAGTTAAATAGATTTCTACTTTAGAAATAAAACCAGTCTGACTCCAAACCAAAACACAAACGGATTTTAAACAAGGCCTCACACCTAAAATGCATTGTCTGACCTAAAATGTCACCGTTCCTCACACTGATAAAACCTTTAGTTCTCTTAGCGCAGTGACTTGAAAGGAATTTGGGGATTTACATATACAGATAAATCAATTAAACCCTTCTAACTGATTAAAGATTTAACAGCATCTTAGGTTTGTTTAAAACATCCTTATTAGCTGTGTGGCCCTTTGATCTTTTACCTATAAATTCTGTGTTTGATGCCACCTCTCTCACTAACACCTGAAGAAGGGGCTACGCTCCGAAAGCTTATGTTTTCAAATAAACCTGTTGGACTAACCTGGAGTCGTGCGATTTCTGACCTTGCCCACCCCAGTCCAACACCGGCACCTCCACATCATGGCCCTTGAGAAGGTGGTGCTGAGCTGCCATCTTCAAATACTGCAGTCTATTTCCTGTAGATTAACACACAATGCCCTGAGGGAGGGAATTCCAGGGATTTTGAGCCAGCGACAGTGAAGGAATGACAATATATTTCCAAGTCAGGATGGTGAGTGGTTTGGAGGGGAGGTGGCGGTGTTCCCATGTATCTCTGCCCTTGTCCTTCTAGATGGAAGTGGTCGTGGCTTTGGATGGTGTTGTCTGAATTTCTGCAGTGCATTTTGTACATAGTACACACCGCTGCTACTAAGTGTGTCAGTGGTGAAGGGAGTGGGTGCTTGTGGATGTGGTGCTAATCGGGTAGGCAGCTTTGTCCTGGATGGAAGCATCTTGAACGTTGTTGGGGCTGCACCCATCCAGGCAAGTGAGGAGTATTCCATCACACTCTTGACTTGTGCCTTGTAGATGGTGGACAGGTTTTGGGGAGTCAGGTGGTGAGTTGCTCACCGCAGTATTCCCAGCTTCTGACCTGCTGTTGTAGCCACTGTGTTTATGTGGTGGGTCCAGCTGAGTTTCTGGTCAACGATAACCCCCAGGATATTGTTAGTGGGTGATTCAGTGAGGGCAACACCGTTGAATACCAAGGGGTGATGGTGAGCTTGCCTTTTGTTGGTGATGGTCATAGCCTAGCATTTGTGTCAAGCGTTAAGCAAATGTTGCTTGCCACTTGTCAGCCCAAGCCTGGGTATGGTCCAGATCTTGTTGCATATGTACATGGACAGCTTCAGTATCTGAGGAGACATGAGTGGTGCCTTTTGTGTAATCATTGACAAATATTCCACTTCTGACCTTATGATGGAGTGAAGCTCATTGATGAAGCAGCTGAAGATGGTTGGGCCTAGGACACTACCCTGAGGATCTACTGCAGAGATGTCCTGGAGCTGAGATGACTGACCTCCCACAACCACGACCATCTTCCTGTGTCAGTTATTGACTCTGATCAGTGGAGAGCTTGTCATTGAGTCGCTATTCTGCCCAACAAGTCCACACTGACCCTCAGCAAGGCATCACACAGACCAATCCCCCATGCAGTATCTCCCATGGCTAACATACCTAATCTACACATCACCTGGCAACTTAGCACGGCCAGTCCACCCAACTTGCACATCTTTGAACTGTGGAAGGAAATTGGAATACCCAGCAGAAACCCAGGCAGACACGGGGAGAATGTGCAACTCCACACAGATGGAAAGTTGCCTGAGGGTGGAGTTGAACCCGGGTCCCTGGTGCTGTGAAGCAGCAGTGCTAACCACTGAGGCACTGTGCCAAGCCATTTGCCTCTGACACTCATTGATTTCAGTTTTTCTAGGGCTCCTTGATGCCAGACTTGGTTGAATGCAGCCTTGATGTCAAGGGCTGTCACTCTCACCTCACCTCTGGAATTCAGCTCTTTTGTTCATGTTTGAACCAAGGCTGTAATGAGGTCAGGAGCTGAGGGGCCTTGGCAGAACCCAAACTGGGCATCAATGAGCAGGTTATTTCTGAGCAGGTGCTGCTTGATAGCGCTGTTAGTGACACCTTCCATCACTTTACTGATGATCGAGAGTAGACTGATGGGGTGGTAATTGGCCAAGTTGGATTTGTCCTGCTTTTTATGTACAGGGCATACCTGGGCAGTTTTCCACATTGTCAGGTAGATACCAGTGTTGTAACTGTACTGGAACAGCTTGGCTTGGGGAGTGGCAGGTTCCAGAGCACAAGTCTTCAGTACCATTGCCAGAATGTTGTCAGGGCCTATAGCTTTTGCAGTATCCAGTGTCTCCAACCATTTCTTGATATCACATAGAGTGAATCAAATTGGCTGAAGACTGATATCTGTAATGCTGGGGACACTGAAGGTGACCGAGATGGATCATCAACTCGGCACTTCTAGCTGAAGATTGCTGCGAAAGCTTCAGCCTTATCTTTTGCCCTGATGTGCTGGGCTCTTACATAATTGAGGATGGGGATATTTGTGGAGCCTCCTCCTCCATTGAGTTGTTTAATTGTTCACCACTATTCACGTGTGGCAGGACTGCAGATCTTAGATCTGATCTGTTGGTTGTGGGATCGCTTAGCTCTGTCTATCATTTGCTGCTTTTGCTGTTTGGTGTGCAAGTAGTCCTGTTTGGTGGCTTCACCAGGTTGATACCTCATCTTCAGGTATGCCTGGTGCTGCTCCTGGCTGCCCTCCTTCACTCTTCATTGAACCAGGGTTGATCCCCTGGCTTGATGGTAATGGTTGAGTGGGGTGTATGCTGGTCCGTGACATTAAAGATTGTGCTGGAGTGCAATCCTGCTGCTGTTGATGGTCCACAGCACCTCATGGATTCCCAGCCTTGAGTTGCTAGTTCTGTGCGAAGTCTGTCCGATTTAGCACAGTGATAGTGCCACACAACATGATGGGGGTTATTCTCAATGAGAAGGCATCTCCACAAGGACTGTGCGATGGTCACTCTTACTGATACTGTCATGGACAGATATATCTGCAGCTGGCAGATTGGTAAGGATGAGATCAGATATGTTTTTTCCTCTTGCTGGTTCCCTCACCACCTGCCGCAGACCCAGTCTAGAAGGGTTTAGGCCCGAAACGTCAAGTTTTCCTGCTCCTATGATGCTGCTTGACCTGCTGTGTTCATCCAGCCCCATGCTTGTTATCCCAGTCTAGCAGCTATGTCCTTTAGGACCCAACCAGCTCCATCAGTAGTATTGCTACTGAGTCACTCTTGGTGGTGGACATTGAAATCCCCCAACCAGAGTACTTTTTGTGCCCTCGCCATCCTCAGTGCTTCCACCAAGTGTTGTTTAACATGGAGGAGGACCAATTCATCAGCTGAGGGAGGACGGTGTATGATAATCAGCAGGAGGCTTCCTTGCCTATGTTTAACTGAAGCCATGAGACTTCATGGCATCCATAGTCAATGCTGAGGACTCCCAGAGCAAGTCCCTCCCAACCGTACACCACGTGTCGCCCTCTCTGCTGGGCCTATCCTGCTGGTGAGACAGGACATATCCAGGGATGGTGATGGTGGTGTCTGGGACATTGTTTGTAATGTATGATCCTGTGAGTATGACTAAGTCAGGCTGTTGTTTAACTAGTCTGTGAGATAGCTCTCCCAATTTTGGCACTAACATCTAGATGTTAGTAAGGAGGACTTTGCAGGGTCGACAGGGCTTTTGCTGCCGTTGTCTTTTCCGGTGCCTAGTTCGATGCCAGGTGATCCGCCTGGTTTCATTTCTTTGAGACTTTGTAGCGATTGGTACAACTGAATGGCTTGCTTGTCCATTTCAGAGGGTAACTGAGAATCAACCACATTGCTGTGGGTCTGAACTCACATGTTGTCCAGACTGGGTAAGGATGGCAGATTTCCTTCCCTCAAGGACATTAGTGAACTGGATGGGTTTTTCCAACGATGAACAATGATTTCATGGTCACCCATAGATTCCTAATTCTAGGAATTTTTTTATTGTATTCAAATTCCACCATCTGCCATGGCGGGATTCGAACCCGTGTCCCCAGAGCATTAGTTGAGTTTTTCAGGATTATAGTCGAGCAATAATATCATCAGGCCATCACCTACCCACTCTTGGATGTGGTGCCAATTCAGTAGACTGTTTTGTCCTGGATGGTGTGAAATTTCTTGAGTGTTGTTGGGGCTGCCTTCATCCAGACAAGTGGGGAGTATTTCATCACACTCCTGACTTGTGCTTGGTTGACAGGCTTTGGGGAGACAGGAGGTGAGTTACGCGCCATTGGATGCCTAGCCTCTGGCCGGCTCTTGTAGCCAGTGTATTCATTTGGCTATTCCAGCTCAGTTTCTAGTCAATGATAACCCCTTGGATGTTGATGGTGGTGTTTCACTGATGGCAATGCCATTGAATATTAAGAGGTGATGGGTAGATTCTCTCAGGTTGGAGATCATTTCCTGCCATTTGAGTGGCACAAATGTTACTTTACCATTTTACGTCCCAAGCCACAATATTGTCCCAGGTGTAAATGTGAATGTTGTACTTTTACACCTTTTACACCAATATGTACTTTTAAAGACCCTTTCAGGATTTTACTGATGACTGAGGGCAGACTAATGGGGCTGTAAAAGACTTTGTGGTTTTCTTTACTGTTATCTGCTAATTTACATCCTAATGTATTTTCTGTGCTTCTAACCTCCTCTTATTTCTTCCTTCACGTTAATCCTTACTCCTAAATATTACAGTCGGAATGAAATCACCCAACAGCTTTTCACAATGTTTGAATTATTTCTCACTCCATTGTTGATCCCATGATGCAGTAGCCAGCGACCTTGTCTGGACAGTTACAATTCCGGAATGTATCATCATGTCTCATATAAAAATTGTGTCCCATTTCATGTGCAATGATTGAAGAAATGACCAAGTAGCTGGGCTGGTTGTCCTGAGGGGAAAGAGGAAAAATGAAGACTGTAAAGATTTTATTAGCTTCAAGGAAAAGATCCATAAAGTTGCCAACAACATAATTAGCCTGAGGATCGGGAACCACCATTTAGAATTCTGCAAATGAGGACATAAATTCAGGCGGGAAAATATAATGAGATTGAATTATTGAGAAATTTACAAAATAGACTGAAAAAATGCAAAATGGAAAAGATGAGCAAAGTGGTCTTTGATAAAATTGGCGAAAAGGGAACTTACGGAATAAAAACCAATGTTTTCCTAGCTACCATCAGTTCTGAGGAAGAATCATTGGACCTGAAACATTTGATTTTTACTTCACAGATGCTGTCAGACCTGCTGAGCTTTTCCAGCAACTTATGTTTTTGTTCCTGATTCATACCATCCGTAGTTCTTTCGGTTTTTGAAGAGAATTTACAATGGGAAACAGGGGAACATAAAAACATAAGAGCTAGGAGCAGGAATAGGCTATCTGGCTCCTCGAGCCTGCCCCGCCATTTAATAAGATCATGGCTGATCTTTTTGAGACTCAGCTCCACTTACCTGCCCACTCACCATAACCCTTAATTCCTTTACTGTTCAAAAATTTATCTAGCCTTGCCTTAAAAACATTCAGCGAGGAAGCTTCAACCGCTTCACTGGGCAGCGAATTCTACAGATTCACAACCCTTTGGGTGAAGAAGTTCCTCCTGACTTCAGTCCTACATCTACTTCCCTTTATTTTGAGGCAATGCCCTCTGGTCCTAGTTTCACCTGCTAGTGGAAACAACCTCCCTGCCTCCACTTTAACTATTCCCTTCATAATCTTATATGTTTCTATAAGATCTCCCCTCATTCTTCTGATTTCCAAAGAGTATAATCCTAGTCTACTCAGTCTCTCCTCATAATCCAACCCTCTCAACTCTGGAATCAACCGAGTGAATCTACTCTGCACCCCCTCCAGTGCTAGTATATCCCTTCTCAAGTAAGGAGACCAAAACTACACACAGTACTCCAGGTGTGGCCTCACCAGGACCCTATACAGCTGCAGCATAGCCTCCCTGTTTTTAAACTCCATCCCTCTAGCAATGACAGACAAAATTCCATTTGCCTTTTTAATTACCTGCTGCACCTGCAATCCCACCTTCAGCGATTCATGTACAAGGACACCCCAAGTCCCTCTGCACAGCAGCGTGCTGCAATTTTTTACCATTTAAAACATAGTCCATTTTGCTGTTATTGCTACCAAAATGGATGACCTCACACTTATCAACATCGTACTCCATCTGCCAGACCTTTGCCCACTCACTTAGACTATCTATATCCCTCTGCAGACTTTCAGTGTCTTCTGCACACTTTGCTCTACCACTCACCTTAGTGCCATCCACAAATTTTGACACACCACACTTAGTCCCAAACTCCAAATCATCTATGTAGATTGTAAACAATTGAGGTCCCAACACTGATCCCTGAGTCACACCACTAGCCACTGACTGCCAAACAGAAAAACACCCATTTACCCCTACTCTTTGCTTTCTACTGGTCAACCAATCCTCTATCCATGCCAATACATTACTTGTAATACTGTGCAACTTTATCTTATGTAGCAGCCTTTGGTGTAGCAGCCTTTGTCAAATGCCTTCTAGAAATCCAGATATACCACATCCACAAGTTCCCCATTGTCCACCATGCAAGTAATGTCCTCAAAGAATTCCACCAAATTAGTTAAACATGACCAACCCTTCATGAACCCATGCTGGGTGCTCCCAATGGGACAATTTATATCCAGATGTCTTGCTATTTCTTTCTTAATGATAGATTCAAGCATTTTCCCCACTACCGAAGTTAAGCTAACTGGCCTATAGTTACCTGCTCTTTGTCTTCTTCATTTTTTAAAAAGTGGCGTCACATTGGCTGTTTTCCAATATGCGGGAACCACCCCAGAGTCCAGTGAATTTTGGTAAATAGTTACTAGTGCATTTGCTATTTCCCCCATCACCTCTTTTAGTACCCTGGGATGCATTTCATCAGGGCCAGGAGACTTGTCTACCTTTAGCCCCATTAGCTTGCCCAGCACTGCCTCCTTAGCGATAATGGCAGTTTCTAGGGCCTCACCTGCTATAACCTTCTTGGTATTAGTTTTCAGCATGTTATTTGTGTCTTCCACTGTGAAGACTGACACGAAATAACTGTTTAATGTCTTGGCTATTTCCTCATTCCCAATTATTAAATTGGCCTTCTCATCCTCTAAAGGACCAATGTTTACTTCACCACTCTTTTATGATTTACATATTTATAGAAACTTTTGCTGCCTGTTTTTATATTCTGCGCTGGTTTACTCTCATAAACTATCTTACTTTTCTTTATAACAAGCATGGGGCTGGATGAACACAGCAGGTCAAGCAGCATCATAGGAGCAGGAAAACTTGACGAAACGTTATCTCGGATTCTCCAGCATCTGCAGTACCTTTTATCTCTGATTACTTTTCTTTATGACTTTTTTTGTGGCTTTCTGTTGGCCTTTAAAGATTTCTCAGTTTACTAGTTTCCCACTACTCTTTGCTTTTCTGTATGTGTTTTTTTTTCAATCTGATACGTTCCTTTATTTCCTGAGACACCCATGGCTGGCTCTCTCTTTTCCTACAGTTCTTCCTTATCACTGGAATATACTTCTGCTGAGCACTGTGAAAAATTGTTTTGAAAGTCTCCACTGTTCCTCAATTGACTCACCATAAAGTTTTTGCTCCCATTCTACCTTAGCTAACTCTTTCCTCATTCCTTCACAGTCTCCTTTGTTTAAGCACAGAACATTGGTACTGGATTTAACCTTCTCACGCTCCATCTGTATTTTAAATTTGACCATACAGTGATCGTTCCTTCCGAGAGGATCCCTAACTGTGAGATCATTAATTATTCCTGTCTCATTACACAGGACTAGATCTAGGATAACTTGCTCCCTCGTAGGTTCCATTACATATTGTTCAAGGAAATTATTGCGGATGCATTCTATGAACCCCTCCTCAAGGCTGCCATGATCGACCTGGTTTGACCAATCGATACGTAGATTAAAATCCCCCATGATAATTGCTGTACCATTTTTACATGCATTAGCTATTTCTATGTTTATTGCCTGCCCCACCACGATGTGGTTATTTGGTGGCCTATAGACCACACCTATCAGTGACTTCTTCTCCCTGCTATTCCTAATTTCCACCCAAATGGATTCAATCTTTTGTTCAGTAAAACCTATATCATCTCTCACTACCGCCCTGATATCATCCTTAAAAATCAGAGCAACACCACCTCCCTTACCTTCCTGTCTGTCCTTCCGAACAGTTTGATACCCCTGGATATTTACCTCCCAGTCATGACCATCCTGTAACCATGTCTCTGTAATGGCCACTAAATCATACCCATTTGCCATGATTTGCACCGTCAACTCATCCACCTTGTTTCGAGTTCTCCGAGCATTCAGATAAAGTGCTCTTATGCCAATATTTGCACCTTCTTTTTGGGTCCTATTACCTCCATTACTAACAGCCATTGAGTTCTCTTTCCCTTTAACTTCTTTCCTAATTTTCAATGGAGTTGAAGGTTCCTCATCACCTGCTAACCTGCTGCTTTGCCTTACATTAATTGTTATTCTCCCTCTGTGCTCACTTCTCCCTTCCCCCCTACTTACTAGTTTAAAGTCCTATTAACCACCCTATTTACCGTTTTCACCAGAACACTGGACCCGGCCCTGTTCAGCCGGAGTCCATCCCAGCGGGAAAGATCCCTCCTGTCCCAGAACAGATGCCAGTGCCCCATGAAAAGGAAACCCTCTTTCCCACACCAGTCTTTTAGCCACGTGTTTACTTCCCTGATCCTCGCCTCTCTATGCCAATTTGCACGTGGCTGGGGCAGCAACCCAGAGATTATGACCCTTGAAGACCTGTTTTTTTAAATTTTGTTCCTAGCTTTTCAAAAGAAATATTTTCTGTGTGGCATCATGGAGTTAAGTACTAAAATCCTGCCATCTATAATGTAGAATATGGGGAGTGGTGTAAACAAAGCATTTACCTTCCCATCGTTGGAAGCTGGACCCATTTTTAATGTTGTGCTCAGTCAGGGCGGCATGGTGGCACAGTGGTTAGAGGGCAGTATGGTGGCACAGTGGCACAGTGGTTAGCACTGCTGCCTCACAGCGCCAGGGACCCAGGTTCAATTCCACCCTTGGACAATTGTCTGTGTGGAGTTTGCTCATTCTCCCCGTGTCTGTGTCGGTTTCCTCTGGGTGCTCTGGTTTCCTCCCACAGTCCAAAGATGTGCAGGCTAGGTAGATTGGCCATGATAAGTTGCCTGTAGTGTTCAGGGAGGTGTAGATTAGGGGGATGGGTCTGGGTGGGATGCTCTGAGGTCAGTCTGGACTTGTTGGACCAAAGGGCCTGTTTCCACACTGTAGTGATCCTGTGAATGTTCTACATTTTGTATTTCCTGTGTAGCATAAAATCATAGAATCCCTACAATGTGGCAACAGGCTATTCAGCCCAATAAGTCCACACTGCCCCTTCAAAGAGCATCCCACCCAGACCCGTTCCCCTTTTCTTTGAGTGCCAACAAGGACAAGAATTGTTGCCAGGAGGTAAACCCTGGACTCGGTTACACATTGATTATGCCAGTCCTTTCAGGGGCTCTACATTCTTAGTCATTGTGGACGCCCACTCAAAACAGTTGAACGTGAATAGAGTTACATAGAACATAGAACACAGAACATTACAGCGCAGTACAGACCCTTCGGCCCTCGATGTTGCGCCGACCTGTGAAACTAATCTGAAGCCCATCTAACCTACACTATTCCCTTATCATCCATATGTTTATCCAACGACCATTTAAATGCCCTTAAAGTTGGCGAGTCTACAACTGCAGCAGGCAAGGCATTCCATGCCCTTACTGCTCTCATTCGTTAAATATGGGGACGATAATTAAAATGTTGCGAGCATCTTTTTCAATACATGGACTCCTGGAGGTGTTAGTCACAGATACCTTTGCGAATGGGGAGAAGACTTTGCACCAGGTTAAACCTGATCTTCCCAGACCTGGGAGATTTAGGTGAAATGACATCGGGAACACCAGTGCCTGACACAAGACTCCACAAATTGAGAGACAGTTTATTTCAGGGGATAAATTTTGGTGTCAAAACCACGGGAATGTCCCTGGATGGGTAAGAGTTGAGGTCAGTGTGATGACAGATCCCGTGACATACAAAGTTTAGGTAGGAAAGGCGGTTCTGAACGAGCACGCGGACCACATAAAGCTACAAACTAATAAACAGGGCAGGAGCAAAAGCCCTCAGAACATCAGCTAGACTGTCAGAAACCATGGGTTCTCTCCCTCCGCCGAGCATTGAAGAAACCTCTGATTGGGAGTAACTTCGACTTGTCTGCCTCCTCTCCACCTATCCTCTCCTCTACCCATCCTCTATTCACCTCCCTGTCTCTCCCTATTTATTTCAGAACCCTCTTCCCCTCCCCCATTTCTGATGAAGGATCGAGGCCCGAAACGTCAAGTTTTCCTGCTCCTATGATGCTGCTTGGCCTGCTGTGTTCATCCAGCCCCATGCCTTGTTATTTAGGAGTAATCAGCATGGCTTTGTGTGTGGGAGATCTTGCCTCACAAATTTGTTAAGAGTTCTTTGATGAAGTGACATAGAACATAGAACATAGAACAATACAGCGCAGAACAGACCCTTCAGCCCTCAATGTTGCGCCGACCTGTGAACTAATCTAAGCCCATCCCCCTACACTATCCCATCATCATCCATTTGCTTATCCAAGGACTGTTTAAATGCCCCTAATGTGGCTGAGTTAACTACATTGGTAGGCAGGGCATTCCACGCCCTTACCACTCTCTGAGTAAAGAACCTGCGTCTGACATCTGTCTTAAATCTATCACCCCTCAATTTGCAGCTATGCCCCCTCGTACAAGCCGACGTCATCATCCTAGGAAAAAGACTCTCACCGTCCACCCTATCTAATCCTCTGATCATTTTGTATGTCTCTATTAAATCCCCTCTTCGCCTTCTTCTCTCCAATGAGAACAGACCCAAGTCCCTCAGCCTTTCCTCATAAGACCTTCGCTGCAGACCAGGCAACATCCTGGTAAATCTCCTCTGCACCTTTTCCAATGCTTCCACATCCTTCCTGTAATGGGGCAACTAGAACTGTACGCAATATTCCAAGTGAGGCCGCACTAGCATTTTGTACAGTTGCAGCATGACATCACGGCTCCGGAACTCAATCCCTCTACCAATGAAACCTAACACACCGTATGCCTTCTTAACAGCACTATCAACCTGGGTGGCAACTTTCAGGGATCTATGTACCTGGACACCAAGATCCCTCTGCACATCCACACTACCAAGAATCTTTCCAGGAAGTTTGATGAGAGCAGGGCGGTAGACATAGTCGATATGGTTTCTGTAAGGCCTTTGGAAAGGTTCCACATGGTAGGTTGCTAGGGAAGGTTAGATCACATGCAATCCAGGGAGAGCTGGCAAATTGGATACACAATTAGCATGATGGTAGGAAACAGAAGGTAATACTGGAAGGATGCTTGTCGGACTGGAGGCCTGTGACTAATGGTGTGCCTCAAGGATCAGTGCTGGGCCCATTGCTGTTTGCTATCTATATCAATGATCTGGATGAGAATATACAAGGCATGATTAGTAATTGTGTAGATGACACTAAAGTAGGCGGTATTGTGGACAGTGAGGAAGGTTATCAGAAATTGCAGCAGGATCTTGATCAGCTGGGGAAGTGGGCCAAGAAAAAACAAATGGAGTTTAATATAGATAAGTGTGAGGTGTTGCATTTTGGAAAGTCAAATCAAGGTAGGAGTTTCATGCTGAATGGTCGGGCTTTAAGCAGTGTAGTGGAAGAGAGGGACCTTGGAGTTCAGGTGCACGGTTCTCTGAATGTGGAGTCACAGGTAGACAGGGCAGTGAAGAAGTTTTTTGGCACACAGTCCTTCATCAGCCAGGGTATTGAGTACAGAAGTTGGGAAGTTATGTTGCAGTTCTACAGGAAGTTGGTGAGACCGTCCTTGGAGTATTGTGTTCAGTTTTGGTCACCTTACGATAGGAAGGGTGTTATTAAACTGGAAAGAGTGCAGAAGAAATTTACAAGGATGTTGCCAGGACTCAAGGGACTGAGTTATACAGAGAGGTTGGACATGCTGGGACATTTTTCTTTAGAGCGCAGGAGACTGAGGGGGATCTTGCAGAAGTGTGCAATATCATGAGAGACATGAATAGGGTGAATGCACTCAGTCTTTTTCCCAGGGTTGGAGAATTGAGGACCAGAGGGCATCAGTTTAAGATAACAGGGCAAAGAATATTTGGAAACCTGAGGGGCAACTTTTTTACACAGAAGGTGGTACGCATGTGAAATGAGCTGCCAGCGGAAGTCGTTGAGGCAGGTACATTAACAACATTTAAAAGGCATTTTGACAAATACATGGATAGGAAAGGTTTAGAAGGATATGGGCTAATTGAAGGGAAATGGGCTTAGTGTGGATGGACATTTTGATCGACATGGACCCAGTTTCTCCTTTCTCCTTGCTTTAAGACTCTCATACTCTATTGAATGGACGTGGCAGATGTCACAGTCTTCATGCTGTTAGCGCCTGAAGAAGAAGTTGAGATTTGGCCAATATGCTCTGGGCGCAAGAGGCAGGCTACAGTCCAGTACACGCCATTTGTATCCTGTATTGCAGAATTCTGTATTCTGTATGGCAGAATCAGACCTGCTGTGAAAATAGGATGTCGTGATTGTATCGAGGTCAACCAGGTGGACCTCACAGAATATAAATTTCCTGATTGGAGCTGTTAATCTGGTCCAATCAGAGAGCCCTGGACCAGGTTCACAGCCCCAATCAGCGAGCCCTTGCTGACAGATAGAATCAGGAGTGTCAGGGGGTCTGCTTACTCGAGGAGACAGGTCTGACATAACGGGAGTAGGTATCATGTTGTATGCATGTATAAATAAAGGGTGACTTGAAGACAAGATATAGGCCCTTGTGGAGTTATTTCAGATATCTGCCATTCTGAGTCTTCAACAACCGCTTAGAGATCCAGGGGTCTAATTCATTTTTATTTGTTCATAGGATGAGGACATCGCTGGCCAGGCAGCATTTATTGTCCATCCCTAATTGCTCAGAGGGCGGTTGAGAGTCAGCCACATTGCTGAGGGTCTGGAGTCATGTATAGGCCAGACCAGGTAAGGATGGCAGTTTCCTTCCCTAAAGGAGATGAGTTAACCTGATGGGTTTTTCCAATAATCAACAATGGTTTGATGGTTATCAGTCGATTCTAAATTGGCAATGGGTGAGAGGCTAGGTCTTAATTCTTTTTTTGAATTGAATTCAAATTCCACCATCGGCTATGGCAGAATTTGAACCTGGGTCCCCAGAACATTTAGCTAATTTTCTAGATCAACAGTCTCACAATAATACCACTCAGCTATTGCCTTCTGATTGTTGAAATCATTCTACAGAGGCCAGTATCCTGTCACCAAGTCACCCTTTATGAATACATGGAGAGTCCTTAACTTTAGTACTGCCTCATTCACAGTCAGGTATCAGAGTGGCAGTGTCTCTGACACTCATCCTTTTTTATAGCTGTCAGATTGACTGCCCCAGTTAGGGAACTCATATGCTGTGAAATCCAGCTGGTTGGCGTCATTACAGTCGTGACAGTGTTAAGGAAGAGAATCAGCTTTCATCAGAGAGGTGATGGAGCAAACTTGAGGCAGTGATAGCCGTACCCCGCTTGATATTAATAAATGAGGGAATAGTCTGCTTGAACTTATCCTCATCAAGTTAACTGTTGCATATACATCTGTTCATGACTGGATGACTGGAGTGTCCCCTGCACCATTGTCATGCTGTCAAGTCCCATCTCCTCACTGAGAATATTTGTGTATTGTGAGGCTCACTACCATCGTGTTCAATGGCATAGATTTAGAACAAATGAAGAAGCTCAACATTGGTGGCGTGTGCCTGCAGTTCACGAATCTTACATCGCACCCTAATATTCGCACCCATTCTCAGTCTGTCACACTCTAACTGTGAGGTTTGAGTTGTTCTGATTTTCAGTGTATCCACAAGCAACCAATATTCCTTATGCAGTTCTTAGTAATTGGTTGTCACCTTGTGATGAAATGTACATGCAACAACTACTGCAAAGATAGGTAATTTGCAAATTCTCATGTCAGCTGAGAGTGAAATACCCGGAAACACTTCAATCTGAAATAGAACATAGAACATAGAACATAGAACATAGAACATAGAACAATACAGCACAGAACAGGCCCTGCGGCCCTCGATGTTGCGCCGACCTGTGAACTAATCTAAACCCATCCCCCTACACTATCCCATCATCATCCATATGCTTATCCAAGGACTGTTTAAATGCCCCTAATGTGGCTGAGTTAACTACATTGGCAGGCAGGGCATTCCACACCCTTACCACTCTCTGAGGAAAGAACTTGCCTCTGACATCTGTCTTAAATCACCCCTCAATTTGCAGCTATGCCCCCTCATACTAGCCGACATCATCATCCTCGGAAAAAGACTCTCACTGTCCACCCTATCTAATCCTCTGACCATTTTGTATGTCTGTATTAAATCCCTTCTTAGCCTTCTTCTCTCCAATGAGAACAGACCCAAGTCCCTCAGCCTTTCCTCATAAGACCTTCGCTGCAGACCAGGCAACATTCCAAGTGAGGCCGCACTAGCGTTTTGTACAGTTGCAGCATGACATCACGGCTCCGGAACGCAATCCCTCTACCAATGAAACCTAACACACCGTATGCCTTCTTAACAGCACTATCAACCTGGGTGGCAACTTTCAGGGATCTATGTACCTGGACACCAAGATCCCTCTGCACATCCACACTACCAAGAATCTTTCCATTGACCCAGTATTCTGCCTTCCTATTATTCTTCCCAAAGTGCATCACCTCACATTTATCTGCATTGAACTCCATTTGCCACCTTTCAGCCCAATTCTGCAGTTTATCCAAGTCTCCCTGCAACCTGCAACATTCTTCCACACTGTCCACCACTCCACCGACTTTAGTGTCATCTGCAAACTTACTAACCCATCCACCTATGTCTGCGTCCAAGTCATTTATAAAAATGACAAACAGCAGTGGTCCCAAATGTTTGAAATGGCTCCCTTGGAGGTGTCTCAGTGGTTAATTGAACCTCAAATCCATTAACAACCCATTTTGGCTTGAAGTTTAATAATTGTCCTCAGCCTTTCATGGAGTGGAATGTGTGGTTTTGCTTGTATTCAATTTACTGTCTAAGTGAAAGAGAAATGGAACATTTGGGCACTCTCAGGAAACTGGTATAAACTGCAGGTTTCTCTGGAAACTAAGACTGTTTGAGGCCAAATAAAAGGCACAAAGCCTTTTGTTCTCAGATTACCCAGTGGTGTAGGGCAAGACGACTGGAAAAAACAAAGGCTAGATCCTGTCACTAGCACCAGACAAATGCTAGGTGCATTTATAGTGACAGCAATTCCTCTGTTAATTGATGTAAATTCATGTTTATTTTAGAATTTGTTGAAGTCACAGTTCTGATCAATCTGAGGCAAAGGCAGTGTGTTACAATCCACAGTGAGTGGGGAAATAGAAGAGCAAGTGAATACTCACTGTATTTATTCCTCCAGATTGTCTTGCTGAACACATGGCACCTAAACTTGCCAAACCTGCGATGTCATCCTCGAAATCGCCACCTCTGTAAAAGAGAAATCACCATTAACAGAGAACACCGTCCCCGACTCAAGAAAGACTGACAGAGGTGTCATCTTTTGTAAAGGTCACGTAGTTCCTGCAGTTTTTGTATCCAAGTCATGGCTTGTGCCCCTGTCTATGCCCCTATCCAAGCTCATGCAGGAGCTGGTACATTGACATCCAGCCAAGAAGGAAGAATGATTTTCAGAGAGTGAAAAGCCAACCATGGCTAACCAAGGATGTTAAGGAGATTATTAAGTTGAAAGAAAACGTGTAGAAGGAGGCCAAAATCAGTGATAGCCCCAAAGACCTGGAGAAATTCAGAACCTACAAAGGAGAACAAAAAAGATAATAAAGACTGAGGAAATAACCTATGAGGGCAAGCTAGTGAGGATTTTAACAAACCTGTGGGTAAGAGCTTCTTGCATTATATAAGAAGGAAGAATATGTCAAAATGAACATCAGCCCCTTAGAAAATGAATCTGGGGAGAGAGCTTTGTAGAACAAGGAAATGACAGAGGAGTTCAATGGATACTTTTCATCAGCCTTTTTGGTGGAACATACATTGAACAGCCATGATTTGATCTGATTTGATTTATTTCTTGTCATGTGTATTTATGACAAACACAGTGAAAAGTGTTGTTTAGTGTTGCCACTGTGCGGCGTCATCTTAAAACACAGAAAATAAACCAAAACACAGAAAATAAACCTGGAAGAATAAAGGAACAAACTTCATCTTCTAGCCTTATCTCAATTAAGTGAGGTGTTCTTTGTAACAGCATCCGTTTCTAGCTCAGCTCAGTGTTATCACATATCGGGAAGGCAATGGCCGAGTGGTATTATCGCTGTTCATCTCGGGACCCTGATAACATTCTGGGGACCCAGGTTCGTATCCTGCCAAAGCAGATGGTGGAATTTGAATTCAATAAATATTTGGAATTAAGAATGTAATGATGACCATGAATCCATTGTCAATTGTCAGGAAAAACCCACCTGGTTCACTAATGTCCTTCGGAGAAAGAAATCTGCCATCCTTACCTGGTCTTGCCGACATGTGACTCCAGATGCACAGCAATGTGGTTGACTCTCAACTGCCCTCTGAAATGGCCTAGCAACCACCCAGTTATACCAATCGCTACAAAGTCTCAAAAAACTGAAACTGGACAGATTACCTGGAATTGACCAAGGCACCAGAAAGGACGACAGCAGAAACAGCCCTCTTGACTCTGCACAGTCCTCCTCACTAACATCTGGGGGCTTGTGCTAGACTTGGGAGAGCTGTCTCACCGACTAGTCAAACAACAGCCAGACATGGTCATACTCACAGAATCATACCTTACAATGTCCCAGACACCACCATCACCATCCCTGGATATGTCCTGTCCCACCGGCAGCACAGACCCAGCAGAGGGGGTGACACAGTCGTATACAATCGGGAGGGAGTTGCTCTGGGAGTCCTCAACATTGGCTCCGGAACCCACAAAGTCTCATGGCTTCAGGTAAAACATGGGCAAGGAAACCGCCTGCTGATTACCATGTACCATCCTCCTTCAGCTGATGAATCAGAATTCGTCCACATTGAACAACATTTGGAGGAAGCACTGAGGGTAGCAAGGACATACAATGTACTCTGGTGGGGGATTTCAATGTCCACCACCAAGAGTGGCTCAGCAGCAGTACTACCGATCGAGCTGGTCGGGTCCTAAAGGACATAGCTGCAAGACTGGGTCTGCGGCATGTGGTGAGGGAACCAACAAGAGGGAAAAACATACTTGACCTCATCCTCACTAATCTGCCAGCTGCAGTTGCATCTGTCCATGACAGTATCGGTAAGAGTGACCATTGCACAGTCCTTGTGGAGACAAAGTCCCACCTTCAAATTGAGAATAATCTCCAGCACATTGTGTGGCACTATCACCGTGCTAAATGGGACAGACTTCACACAGAACGAGCAACTCAGCACTGGGCATCCATGAGGCGCTGTGGGCCATCAACAGCAGCAGAACTGTACTCCAGCACAATCTGTCACCTCATGGTCCGGCATATCCCCCACTCAACCATTACCATCAAGCCAGGGGATCAACTCTGGTTCAATGAAGAGTGCAGGAGGGCATGCCAGGAGCAGCACCAGGCATACCTGAAGACGAAGTATCAACCTGGTGAAACCACCAAACAGGACTACTTGTACACCAAACAGCAAAAGCAGCAAGTGACAGCAGAGATAAGTGATCCCACAACCAACGGATCAGATCTAAGCTCTGCAGTCCTGCCATATTCAGTTGTGAATGATGGTGCACAATTAAACAACTCACTGGAGGAGGATGCTCCACAAATATCTCCATCCTCAATGATGCGAGAGCCCAACACATTCATGCAAAAGATAAGGCTGAAGCATTCGCAGCAATCTTCGGCCAGAAATGGATGATCCATCTCGGCGTCCTCCAGTGGTCCCCAGCATTACAGATACCAGTCTTCAGCCAATTCGATTCACTCCACGTGATATCCAGAAACAGGTGGAAACATTAGATACTGCAAAGGCTATGGGCCCTGACAACATTCCAGCAATAGTACTGAAGACTTGTGCTCCAGAACTTGCCGCTCCCCTCGCCAAGCTGTTCCAGTACAGTTACAACACTGGCATCTACCCGACAATGTGGAAAATTGCCCAAGTATGTCCTGTACGTAAAAAGTGGGACAAATCCAACCCGGCCAATTACCGTCCCATCAGTCTCCTCTCGATCATCAGTAAAGTGTTGGAAGGTGTCAGTAACAGTGCTATCAAGCAGCACCTGCTCAGCAATAATCTGCTCAGTGACGCCCAGTTTGGGTTCCGCCAGGGCCACTCAGCTCCTGATCTCATTACAGTCTTGGTTCAAACATGGACAAAAGTGCTGAATTCCAGAGGTGAGATGAGAGTGACAGCCCTTGATATCAAGGCTGCATTCGACCGAGTGTGGCATAAAGGATCCTGAGTAAAACTGGAATTAATGGTTATCGGGAGACAAAATCTCCAGTGGTTGGAGTCATACCTGACGCACAGGTAGAAGTCATTGTTGTTAGAGATTAATCATCTCAGCTCCAGGACATCTCCACAGGAGTTCCTCAGGGTTGTGTCCTAGGCCCAACCATCTTCAGCTACTTCATCAATAACCTTCCCTCCATCATAAGGTTAGAAGTGGAGATGTTTACCGATGATTGCACAATGTTCAGCACCATTCGTGACTCCTCAGATACTGAAGCCGTCCCTGTTCAAATGCAACAAGATCTGGACAATATCTCGGCTTGGACTGACAAGTGTCAAGTGACATTCACGCCACACAAATGCCAGACTATGACTATCACCGATAAGAGACAATCTCATCTCCACCCCTTGAATTTCAATCGCATTCCCATCATTGAATCCCCCACTATCAACATCATTGGGTTATCATTGACCAAAAACTCAACTGGACTCACCACATAAACACAGTGGCTACAACAGCAGGCCAGAAGCTGGGAATACTGTCCACCATCTCTCAGGCACAAATCAGGAGTATGATGGAATACTCCCCACTTGCCTGGATGGGTGCAGCCCCAACAACACTCAAGAAGCTTGACACCATCCAGGACAGAGCAGCCTGTTTGATTGGCACCACATCTGCAAGCATCCACTCCCACCACCGACGCTCAGTAGTAACAGTGTATACTATCTACAAGATGCACTGCAGAAATTCACCAAACATCCTCAGGAAGCACCATCCAAATCCATGGCCAGTTACATCCAGAAGGACATAGCAGCAGATACATGGGAACACCACCACATTCAAGTTTCTCTCAAATCCTGACTTGGAAATATATCGTCGCTCCTTCACTTGTCGTGGGGTCAAATTCCTGGAATTCCCCGCTTAATAGCATTGTGGGTCAACCCACAGCATGTGGACTGCAGTGATTCAAGAAGGCAGCTCACCACCACCTTCTCAAAGGCAGCCAGGGATGGGCACAAAATGCTGGCCAGCCAGCGATGCCCACATCCCACAAACGAATATAAAAAATAAACCATCGTGACTTGGATATACATCACTGTTTCTTCACTGATGCTGGGTCAAAATCATGCATTTCTATCTGAATACCATTATAGGTCAACCCACAGCAGGTTGACTGCTGTAGACAAGAAGGCAGCTCAGCACCACATTCTCAAGGGCAACTAGGGATGGGAAATAAATGCTGGACCAGCCAACAACACCCAATCCCATGAATAAATAATAAAAAAAGGTAGATACAGAGATAATGGATACATTGGTTGTAATTTTCCAAAAATCCTTGAAGAAGCACTAGAGGATTGGAAAACAGTGAATTTGACACTCCTATTGAGAAAGGGAGGGAGGCAAAAAGCAGTTACTATAGGCCGATTAGCCTCACATCAATTGGAATCAATTCTTAAGGAAGTAATAGAAGACCATTTAGAAAAGCATAATCTGATCAAGCTCAGTCAACATAGCTTCATGAAATGGAAATTGTGCCTGACTAATTTATTAGAGTTTTTTGAGGAAGTCTCAACCGAAGTGGATAGACGATGTGTTGTCTTTGGACTTAAAGACATCATTCAACAATGGACCTCACAAGCGGTTAAATCGTCAGATAAGAGCCCATGGTGTTAGAGGTAGTGTATTGGTATGCAAAGAGGCTCATGGACAGAAAACAGTGAGTGGGGTTAAGAGGCTCTTTCTCAGATTGGCGACTTGTGACAAGGTGTTCCACAGGGGTCGGTATGACTTGGAGGAAAAATGTGAATGTACTGTAACCAAATATACTAAAAGCAAAAAGCTGTCAAATGGAGGGTAGTGTGAGAAAATGTGAAGTCGTTCTTTTAAATGGAGAATAGCTGTTACAGAAAGCTGCAATACAAAGGGAATTGTGATGGGCTTGTGCACGAAGCACAGAAAGTGAACATGCTGGTGCAGCAGGTAATCAGGAAGTTTAATAGATTGCTGGTCCTTATTTCAAGGAGGTTGGAGTGTGAGAGTAGGGAAGTCTTACTGCAACTGTACAAGGTGCTGGTGAGACCATATCTGGAGTAATGTGAGCAGTTTTCATCACCTTACTGAAGGCAAGATATAATTTTTTTGGAGGCAGTTCAGAGAAAGTTCAGGAAGATGATCCCTGGTATTGAGAGATTACCTTGCACAGTCATAGAGTCATACAGCATGGAAATAGACCCTTCATCCACGCCAATCAGATATGCTAAACTGATCTCTTCTCATTTGCCAGGATGTGGCCCATATCCCTCTAAACCCTTCCTGTTCACATACCTGCCCAGGTGTCTTTCAAATGTTGTAATCGTGCCCAGCTCCACCACTTCCTCTGGCACCTCATTCCATACACACACCAGCCTCTGTGTGAAAAAGTTGCCTCTGAGGTCCCTTTTAAATCTTTCACCTCTCACCTTCAACCTATGCTGTCTAGTTTTGTACTCCCTTACCCTGGGGAAAAGATCTTGGCTATTCACCCTATCCATGCCCTTCATGATTTTACAAACATCCAGATGGTCACGCCTCACCCTCCAATACTATAGGGAAAAAGAGCCCCAGCCTGTTCAGCCTCTCTCTGTAACTCAAACCCTCTAAAACTGGCAACATTCTTGTAAATCTTTTCAGAATCCTTTAAAGTTTTTCCAATAGCAGGGGGACCAGAATTGAACACAGTATTCTAAAATGGCCTAACCAAAGTCCTGTACTACCACAACATGATCTCCCAACTCCCGTACTCAATGCACTGACCAGTAAAGGCAAGTGTGCCAACATCTTCTTCACAATCCACTTTCATGGAATAATGAACCTGCACACCTTGGTCTGTCACTGAGCAAAGATTAAACGGGTTGGGACTCGACTCGTTATGGATTGAGCTAGTGGTGCATGATGGATCTGACTGTGGGTTAGAAGGTATTAGATTTGAGTGGCTGCAGTACAGTTTGTAACTTATGGGAAAGCACTATGACATAGTGGTTGGAACTGCTGTCTCAAAGCACGTATTACTGCTCTTTCACAACACCAAGGACCCAAGTTTGATTCCAGCCTTGGGTAACTGTCTGTGTTGAGTTTGCATGTTCTCCCCCTATCTCCCTCTTTCCACCCACAGCCCAAAGATGTACTGGTTAGGCCATGCTAAATTGTCCCATAATGTCCAGGGATGTGCAGTCTAGGTGCATTAGCCATGGTAAATATAGGGATAGGGATTAGGTCTGGGGGAATACTCTTCGGTAGCTCAGTGCAGACTCAGTGGGCCTCTTTATGCACTGTAGGGATTTTCTGA
>JAHRHZ010000156.1:98380-164297 GCA_024137785.1 Ginglymostoma cirratum | reverse complement strand
GTTCTTTAGTATTTTAGTCATAGAGTCATACAGCATGGAAACAGACCCTTTGGTCCAACTCGTCCGTGCTGACCAGACATTCCAAAGTGACCTAGTCCCATTTGCCAGCATTTGGCCCATATCCCACTCAACCCGTCCTATTCATATACCCGTCCAAAAGCCTCTTAAATGCTGTAAGTGTACCCACCTCTACCATTTCCTCTGGCAGCTCGTTCCGTTTCACACACCACCCTCTGTGTAAAACAGTTACCCTTCAGGTCCCTCTTAAATCTTCGTCCTTTCACCTTAAACCTATACCCTCTAATTTTGGACCCCCTTACCCTGGGAAAAATACCTTGGCTATTCATGCCAATCATGATTTTATAAACCTCTTTAAAGGTCACCCCTCAGCCTCCAACACTCCTGGGAAAGAAAGGCCCAGCCTATTCAGTCTCTCACAATATGTGAGACCCTGCAGTCCTGGCAACATTCTTGTAAATTATTTCTGCACCCACTCAATTTTAACAACATCTTTTTCTGTAGAAGGGAGACCAGAGTGGTACACAGTGTTCTAAAAGTGTTTTTTTTTTGTATTCTTTGCGGGCTCTGTCCGTCTTCAGTTTCCTTTTTCTTTTTGACTAAGATCTAATTTTTCCTGTCATCCAAGATTCTTGAATCTTGCCATTCACAGGAATTTGCTGGCCCAGAACACTAACCAACTGGGCTTTAAAAGATTTCCACATGACAGATGTGGATTTACCCTCAAACAACCTCCCGCAGACTACATTCCCCAATTCCTACCTAATATTGTTGCAGTTAACCTTCCCCCAGTTGAGTAATTTCACCTGAGGACTACCCCTGCTGTATCCATAAGTAACTTAAATCATAGAGAATTAGAATTCCTACAGCATAGAAACAGGCTCTTTGGCCCAACAAGTCCACACCAACCCTTGGACCATCCCACCCAGACCTATCCCCTATAACCCACACACCCCTGAACACAATGGGCAATTTAGCATGGCCAATCCACCTACCCTGCACATCTTTGGACTGTGGGAGGAAACCAGAGCACCTGGAGGAAAACCACACAGACATGGGGAGGATGTCCAAACTCCACACAGACAGTCACCTGAGGCTGGAATCAAACCCAGGTCCCTAGCACTGTGAGGCTGCACTGCTAACCACTGAGCCACCTTGCCACCCTGGTTGCTGTTATGGTCACTGTTCCTGAAATGCTCCCCCAATGAAACTTTGATCACCTAGCCAGGCTCATTCCCCAATTCCACATCTGGTATGGGCCGTTTCCTGGTTATACTATTTACATATTGTTTCAGAACACCACCATCCTGGACATACCTAAGAAATTCCCCCACATTTCAGTGCCTGCCATTAAACGAGCCCCAATCAATTCAAGGGAAGTTAAAATTACCCACTACAATAACCCTGCATTTTTCATAATTTGTCCACATATCTGTTCTTCTGTCACCTGCTGGCTGTTGGGAGACCTGTAGGACAATCCCAACAAAGTGATTGCACCCTTCCTATTCCTGAGCTCCACTCATAAGGCCTCAATGATGAGCCCTCCAAGGTATCCTCCTTCAGTACAGCTGTGGTATTTTCCCTAATCAGTTGCACAACTCCTCATCTCTTTTACATCCCCTGCTGACTCACCTGAAGCATCTAAATCCTGGAATGTCATGAAACGGCAACAGGAATGCCAACATCAGCCACATGCCTCCTCTAAGCAGAGAGACAATTTAATTCAGTGGACTGAAACTGAGCTAGCTGTCCACAACCAGTGTACAGAGCACAAGTAAGTATAGCTTGACTTGGTGACGGGATACCAGCCTCTGTGCAGTTATTTCAGTAGCAACGGGAGAAAATAGTGCATGCCTGAAGAACATTCGCTTGCAACAGTCCTTTAGGAGTTGAGCTAAGTGTTTCTGGCATTATGCCTTTACTTGGCAAAGTTGACTCATTTGATCCTGCAGTCAAAGACTGGGCCTAGTATGTGGAAAGAATGCGATATTTTTTCCAGGCTAAAGACAATGAGGCAGATGAAGAGCAAAGAGCAATCCTCCTGACTGCTTCTGGACCTGCAGTATTTTCATTTTTTTTAAAATTCATTCACAGGATGAGAGCATCACTGGCCAGGCAGCATTTATTGTTAAGGGTCAACTACATTGCTGTGGGCCTTGGGTCACATGTAGGCCAGACCAGGAAAGGGTGGCAGAGATAAAAGGTACTGCAGATGCTGGAGAATCCGAGATAACAAGCGTGGGGCTGGATGAACACAGCAGGTCAATCAGCATCATAGGAGCAGGAAAACTTGACGTTTCAGGCCTAAACCCTTCATCAGAAGGTCAAGTTTTGTCAAGAAATGTCAAGTTTTCCTGCTGTGTTCATCCAGCCCCATGCTTGTTATCTAGGAAAGGTTGGCAGTTTCCTTCCCTAAAGGGCATCAGTGAGACAATGGACAATGGATTTATGGTCATCATTAGACTCTTAATTCCAGATATTTATTGAATTCAAATTCCACCACCTACCATAGCAGGATTTGAGCCCAGGTCCCCAGAACATTATCTGGATCTCTAGGTTAATAGCCCAGTGATAATATCACTAGACCATCGTCTCTTCATGGTAAAAGGAGCTTAACATTCCCAGTGGCATTAGACACTAAAACCTTGCAAGAGTTGACAGAGTTGGTTAAGGAATATTATGGAGCCAAATCTCCTCTAATCCTAAAACACTATTAGTTTTATTCAGCCGTTAGAGAACCAGTAGAATCCGTATTGGGATTTTTGACAAGGTCAAGACAACTGCCAGAGGCATGTGATTTTGGGTTAACCTTGAATGAGATGCTGAGAGGCCATTTGGTTTGTGGGATTAATGCTGCAACCATGCAGAAATGCCCACTAGTTGAAGCCTAAGTGGACTTCAAACAGGCACTGCAGCTGGCCTTGTCATTAGAAAATGCGGCAAGTGGAGTACGGGAACTGCAGGGCATCCCGATGGAAGTGGACTCCCTTACTTCTTTGACTGAGCTTAGGGAACACTACTTGGGCATATCTCAGAGCCTCTCACAGGGCATGTCCTGAGTGGAGGGACCCTAGGCCAGCCCACAGCAGAACTCCACAACAAAGCCGAGCCTTGGTTAAGTGGCTAAAAGTTCTTCAGTATCTGGGCCAGCGAGCCATTGTTATTGCTGCCAGTATGTGGACTCGAGACAGCAAAGATTCCTATAAGACATGACTTGAGTAAGAAAACTTGTAGGCCGGTACCTAGGAAAGTGCACATGCTGGAAAGGCCTCCTGCAAGTGGGTCAGAACAATTAAATTGTTTAGCAATATCCAAATCAGAACCAATTAAAATTAATCAGAGATAGGAATAACTGCCAATGCTAGAGGCAGAGCTAACACAGTGTGGAGCTCGAGGAACACAGTAGATCAGGCAGCATCAGAGGAGCAGGAAAGTTGACATGAGATAAAAGGTACTGCAGATGCTGGAGAATCTGAGATAACAAGGTGTGGAGCTGGATGAACACGGCAGGCCAAGCAGCATCAGAGGATCAGGAAAGCTTGACGTTTCGGGCCTAAACCCTTCAACAGAAAATGATTCTTTTTCTGATGAAGGGTCTAGGCCCGAAACGTCAAGTTTTCCTGGTCCTCTGATGCTGCTTGGCCTGCCGTGTTCATCCAGCTCCACACCTTGTTATCTAGGAAAGTTGACATTTTGGGTTGGGACCCTTCTTCAGAAAAAAAAAACATAATTAACACCATCCAGGTAAATACCAACATACAAGCCTGCTCTCGGGGTATCATCATCCTGCTCTCGGGGTATCATCATCCTGCTTTCGGGGTATCACCAGCCTGCTCTCGGGGTATCATCAGCCTGCTCTCGGGGTATCATCAGCCTGCTCTCGGGTTGTCATTTATCTGGATGATGTGCCAATAAAGAGCACTTGGAAATAGTGCTTAAACATTTCTCCCAGGCAGGGGTATGCCCTGGGAGAGAAAAATATGTATTCCTGGCACCCCAAGTCATATAATCATAGATTCACAGTGCTGTACAGTATAGAAGCAGATCCTTCAATCCAACTCATCCATGCCAACCAGATATCCTAAATTCATCTAATGCCATTTGCCAGCATTTTGCCAATATCCCTCTAAACACTTCCTATTCATATACTCATCCAGATGCCTTTTAAATGTTGTAATGGTACCAGCCGCCACCATTTCCTTTGGCAGCTCATTCCACACATACACCACCCTCTCTTTTAAATCTTTCCCCTCTCATCTTAAACCTATGGCCTCTAGTTTTGGACTCCCCCACGCTGGGGAAAAGACCTCGGCTATACACCTTATCCATGCCCCTTGTGATTCTAAAAACTTCTATCAGGACACCCAGAAGGGGGCAGCAGACTGATGATGCCAATTGGCTGATGTGGGGAAGATCTGCATCAGTGCAGTCACTGCTTCCAGAAGGTGGTTTGCAGAGGGGCCGTTGTCAAGTGACAGCTTGATTGGGGATAGAAATTTCAATCAGATGGGGTGATGCACTTGTGAGATGTGGGAGATCCGTGACACTTCCAGCATCTTGGATGACTATATCTGCAGGAAGTGCACCCAATTGTAGCTCCTCGCAGATTGCATGGGTTGGTTTGAATGGTGATTAGACGCACTTAGGAGCATGAGGGTGGTGGAAAGTGTCATGGACAATAGTTTTAGAGATGTAGTGACGCCCAAGGTGCAGGCAGATGGATGGGTGACCGCTAGAAGAGGCAGGAATCCCCTGTGGTCATCCCCCTCTCTTACAAGTATACCGATTTGGATCCTGTTTTAGGAGGATTACCCATCAGGGGGTAACAGCAGCAGCAGGCAGACTGGTGGCACCACGGCTGGCTCTGTTCTTAAGAAGGGAAGGACAAAGAGCACCAGAGCAGTAGCTGTGGAGACTTGATTGTTCGGGGCACAGATAGGTGCTTCTGTGAACGGAAAAGAGAATCCAGGATGATGTGTTGCCTCCCTGGTGCCAGGGTCCAGGATGTCTCTGAATGGGCAGTAAGCATTCTGAAGGGAGAGAGTGAACAGCCAGAGGTTGTGGTACATGTTGGCACTAACGACATAGGTAGGATGAGTGACGAGGTCCAGCAGCAGCAGTACAGGGAGTTAGGTAGAAAGTTAAAAAGCAGGATCTCCAAGGTTGTAATCTCAGGATTACCCCCTGTGCCATGTGCCAGAGAGGCTAGAAATAGGAGGGTTGTACAGCTCAACACGTGGCTAAACAGATGGTGTAGGAGGGAGGTTTCAGATATCTGGGCGATTGGGATGGCTTCCAGGGCAGGTGGGAGCTATACAAGAAGGACAGGTTGCACCTAAACTGCAGGGGCACAAATATTCTGGCGGGGAGGTTTGCTGGTGTCACTCGGGAGGATTTAAACGGGCTTGGCAGGGGCGGTGGGAATCAAAGTAAAGGTGAATTGACTGAAAGGGAACTAGAGAATAGGGCCAGTAAGACTCAGAGGAATAGCAGGCAGAGTGTGATTGCTGATCAAAGTGTCTGGTGTACAGAAGTGCATCAGTTTCAATGCGAGAAGTGTAACAGGTGAGGCAGATGAACTTTGAGCTTGGATTAGTACTTGGAACTATGATGTAGTTACTATTACAGAGACTTGGTTAAGGGAGGGACAGGAATGGCAGCTTAATGTTCCAGGATATAGATGTTTCAGGTGGGATAGAGGGGGTTATAAAAGGGGGAGTTGCACTACTTGTTAAGGAGGTTATCACAGCCGTACTGTGGGAGAACACCTCAGATGGCTCATACAGCCATTTAAGTAAGGCGTTTGATAAGGTTCCCCGTGGTAGGCTCATGCAGAAGGTAAGGAGGCATGGCTTAGGGGAAAATGTGGCATTTGGGTTCAGAATTGGCTGACCATTAGGAGATAAAGGGTGGTAGTGGAAGGAAAATATTCAACATGGTGCTCAGTTACGAGTGGTGTACCACAAGGATCAGTTCTGGGTCCTCTTCTATTTGTGATTTTTGTAAATGATTTGGATGAAGGAGTGGAAGGGTGGATTAGCAAGTTCACAGACGATACGAAGGTGGGTCACGTTGTGGACAGTGTGGAAGGCTGTTCTAGGTTACAAAGGGACATTGATAGAATGCAGAGCTGGGCTGAGAAGTGGCAGATGGAGTTTAACCCTGAAAAGTGTGAGGTGATTCATTTTGGAAGGACAAACTTGAAAGCAGAATACAGGGTTAACAGAAAGATTCTTGGCAGTGTGGAGGAGCAGAGGGATCTTGCGGTTCATGTCCACAGTTCCCTGGGAGCTGCCACCCAAGTGGATAGAGTTGTTAAAAAGGCATGTGGTGTGTTAGCTTTCATTAATAGAGGGATTGAGTTCAAGAGCCGTGAAGTTATGCTCCAGCTATACAAAAGCCTGGTTCGTCCACATCTGGAGTATTGTGTCCAGTTCTGGTCGCCTCATTACAGGAAAGATGTGGAAGTGTTGGAAAAGGTGTGGAGGAGATTTGCCAGGATGTTGTCTGGAATGGAGGGAAGGTCTTACGAGGAAAGGTTGAGAGAGCTAGGGCTTTTCTCGTTAGAACGACGAAGGATGAGAGGTGACTTGATAGAGGTGGACAAAATGGTCAGAGGTATAGATAGAGTGGACAGCCAGAGACTTTTTCCTATAGTGGAGGTAACTTTTACGAGGGACATAGGTTTAAAGTGAAAGGAGATAGATATTGGGGAGATGTCAGAGGTAGGTTCTTTACTCAGAGAGTGGTAGGGGCGTGGAATGCATTGCCGGAGAGCCTGGTGGAGTCGGCCTCATTAGCGGCATTTAAGCGGCTATTAGGTAGGCAGTGGAGTTAGATAGACCTTAGGTTTTGGATAAAAGCTTGGCACAACATCATGGGCCGAAGGGCCTGTACTGTGCTGTACTGTTCTATGTTCTATGTTCTACAGCGAGGCAACATGGATAGAGCTCAGGAACAGGAGGGTGCAATCATAATGTTTGGGGTTTACTATAGGCCTCCCAACAGCCAGCGGAAGATAGAAGAACAGATATGTAGGCAGATTTTGGCAAGATGTAAAAGTAACAGGGTTGTTTTTGTGATATTTTAACTTCCTATATATTGACTGGGACTCACTTACTGCTTGAGGTGCGGATGGGGCAGAATTTGTTAGGAGCATCCAGGAGGGCTTCTTGAAGCAGTATGTGGATAGTCCAAATAGGAAAGGAACCTAGTATTGGGGAATGACCCTGGCTGGGGGAGTTGACACCTCAGTAGGGGAGCAACTCGGGAACAGTGATCGCAATTCAGTAAGCTTTAAGGTACTGATGGATAAAGATCGGTGTAGTTGTCAGGTGAAGGTGCTAAATTAGGGGAAGGCTAATTACAACAATATTAGGCACGAACTGAATATAGAGTTGAGGCAGATGTTTGAGGGCAAATCAGTTTATGGTATGTGGGAGGCATTCAACTGTAAGCTGCTGGGAACTCGAGACTGGCATGTTCCTGTAAAGATGAAGGATAAGTTTGGCAAGTTTAGGGAACTTTGGATAACGAGAGATATTGTAAGCCTAATCAAAAAGAAAAAAGGAGGCATTTATCAAGACTAGGAGGCTGGGGACACATGAAGCAAGGGTGGAATACAAGGAAAGTCAAAAGAAACTTAAACAAGTCGTCAGGAGAGCTAAAAGCGGTCATGAAAAGTCATTGGCCAATAGGATTAAGGAAAATCCTAAGGCTTTTTATACATACATAAAGAGTAAGAGAGTAGCCAGGCAGAGGGTTGGCCCACTCAAGGACAGCGAAGGGAATTTCTGTGTGAAGCCAGAGGAAATGGGCCAGGTATTAAATGAGTACTTTGCGTCAGTATTCACCATAGAAAAGGATTTGGTGGGTGATGAGTCCGAGGAAGGGTGTAGGTCATGATGAAATCAAAAGGGAGGAGGTATTGGGGGTCTTAAAAAACATTAAGGTAGTCAGGTCCCCAGGGCCTGATGGGATATACCCCACAATACTGAGAGAGGCAAGGGAGGAAAGTATTGGGGTCTTGACGGAAATCTTTGTATCCTCACTGGCTACAGGGGAGGTCCCAGAGGATTGGAGAATAGCCAATGTTGTTCCTTTGTTTAAGAAAGGTGGCAGGGATAATCCAGCTAATTACAAGCCTGTGAGTCTTACATCAGTGGTAGGGAAATTATTGGAGAGGATTCTTTGAGACAAGATTTATTCCCACTTGGAAATGAGTCTGTGTATTCACAAGAGGCAACATGGTTTTGTGAAAGGGAGGTCATGTCTCACTAACTTGGTTGAGTTTTTTGAGGAAGTGACGAAGATGATTGATGAAGGTAGGGCAGTGGATATTGTCTACATGGACTTCAGTAAGGCCTCTGACAAGGTCCCTCATGGCAGGCTGATACAGAAGGTAAAGTTGCACGGGGTCAGAGGTGAGCTTGCAAGATGGATAAAAAAACTGGCTCAGTCATAGAAGACAGAGGGTAGCAGTGGAAGGGAGCGTTTCTGAATGGACAGCTGTGACTAGTGGCGTTCCTCAGGGATCAGTGTTGGGACCTTTGCTATTTGAAAATTATACCAATGATTTGGAGGAGAATGTAACTGGTTTGATTAGTAAGTTTGCCGATGACACAAAGGTTGGTGGAATTGCGGATAGCGATGAGGACCTTCAAAGGATACAGCTGGATATAGATCGGTTGGTGACTTGGGCAGTGAGATGGCAGATGGAGTTTAATCCAGAAAATTGTGAGGTAATGCATCTTGGAAGGTCTAATCCAGATGGAAAATATACAGTCAATGGCAGAACCCTTCAGAGGGATCTGGGTGTACAGGTACACAGGTCACTGAAAGTGGCAACGCAGGTGGAGAAGGTCATCATCAAGGCATATGGCATTCTTGCCTTCAAAGGCCGGGGCACTGAGTTTAAAAATTGGCAGGTAATCTTGCAGCTTTATGGAGCCTTTCTTAAGCCGCATTTGGAATAGTGTGTTCAATTCTGGTTGCCACACTACCAGAAGAATGTGGTGCTTTGAAGAGGGTACAGAAAAGATTTAACAGGATGTTGATTGGTATGGAGGGCATTAGCTATGAGGTGAAACTTCGGTTGTTCTCACTAGAATGACGGAAGTTGAGGGGCAACCTGATAGAGGTCCACAAGATTATGAAGGGCATGGACAGAGTGGACAGTCAGAAGCTTTTTCCTGGGGTAGAAGAGTCAGCTGCCAGGGGCCATTGGTTTAAAGTATGAGTGGCAAGGTTTAAAGGTGATGTACGAGGCAAGTTTTTTACACAGAGGGTGGTGGGTGCCTGGAACTCGCTGCTGGGGGAGGTAGTGGAAGCAAATACTATAGTGACTTTTAAAGGGCGTCTTGCCAAATACATGAATAGGATGGGACTAGAGGGATACGGTCCCCGGAAGGGTAGAGGGTTTTAGTTGTGACAGGCAGTATGTCAGTGCAGGCTTGAAGGGCTGAAGGGCTTGTTCCTGTGCTGTAATTTTCTTTGTTCTTTGTTCACCCCTCAGCCTCTGACGTTCCAGGGAACATAGCCCCAGCCTATTCAGCCTCTCCCTGTCGCTCAAATCCTCCAACCCCGGCAACATTGTTGAAAATCTTTCTGAACCCTTTCAAGTTTCACAGCATCCTTCCTATTGTAGTGAGACCAGAATTGAATGCAGTATTTGAAAAGTGGCCCCACCCCATGTCCTGTACAGCCACAACATGACCTTCCAATTCCGATACTCAATGCACTGACCAATACAGGCAAGCTTACTGTTGTAGAAATTTTTATTTCTGCTTAACTAATAACGAGACTAGACTCCAGCTCCTAGTCGAAGCAGTTTGTTTTCTTACTTGGGCCCAAGGAGAGTGAGTGTCGATCTCCACCAGCACCCGACTCTCTCAATACAGAGTATAACAATCTCCTTTATACCATTAACTTCAGAGCAGGGTGTTCCCGTGACATCTTGTGTTCATTGATTCATTCATTGTAAGTTTAAAGAAAGCAGTCGCTGCTGGAGATAACAGCAATATTGTCTTTCAAATGCCTTAATAATTACTACTTCAAATGACCTTCGGCATGCAGCTAGCTGCTTGGCCTGCTGTGTTCATCCAGCTCTACACCTTGTTATATCAGAAATTACATCTGTTGGCCAGGATTGGATGCTGACATAGCTGCATTGGTGGGGCTGTACCCAGAATGCCAACAAGGACAAAAATTGCCACCAGTGGCAGCCCAACATTCACGGCAATGGTCGAATAAACCCTGGACTCAGTTACACGTTGACTATGCTGGTCCTTTCATGACCTCAATGTTCGTGCTCATTGTGGATGCCCATTCAAAGTGGTTGGACGTGCATAAAGTCCATTCAGGGAACTCAGGGAAGAGTTTGAGAAGTTGTGAGCATCGTTTGCGATGCATAGACTCCTGGAAGAATTGGTCACAAATAATAGGATGTCATTTACCAGCAGGGAATTCAAATTTTTCCGAAAGTCGAATGGCATTCAGCACATAAGGGCAGCTCCACACCATCCATTGTCCAATGGTCTAATGGGAGGACCAGTCCAAATGCTGAAGGCAGGCTTAAAGAAGCAGCCTGCGACATCGCTTGATACCAAACATTTCCGGTCCCTATTTGATTATAGGATCAGCCAGCAAGCAATAACAGGGATAGCTCTAGCAGAGTTGGGAAGGAGACTTTGCACCAGGTTAAACCTGATATTCCCAGACCTGGAGGGAAAGGGTGGAATGGTAGCAGGAATGTCAATGCTAGGCACATGCCTCTGCTAAGCAAGAGAGACAATTTAATTCAGGGGACTGACTCCAAGCTGGTTGGTCACAGCCTGTATACTGTGCACGAGTATAAAGAGTGACTTGGTGATGAGATACCGGCCTCTATGCAATCATTTCAATTAAGCTTCCAGTCTCACCCCTCTATCAACCAAGTCATTGCATTAGCTACATTGTAGTTAAATGTACTAATCCAAGCTCCAAATTCATCTGCCTTATCTGCCGTACGCCTCACATTAAAACAATACACTTCAGACTGTCAGTCCCACTGTGTTCAGTAACCTCTCACTGTCTGTTCTTCCTCTTAACCTCAGTGGCCCCACCTTGGAGTGGCGCGGTAGTTCAATGGTAAGCAATGCTGCCTCTCAGCGCCGGGAAGCTTGATTTGATTCCACCTTCAAGTGACTGTCTGTACAAAGTTTGCACTTTCTCCCCCTGTCTGTGTGGGTTTCCTCCAGGTGCTCCGGTTTCTTCCCATTATCTAAAGATGTGCAAGTTTAGGTGGATTAGCCATGCTAAATTGTCCATAATGACCAAGGATGTGTAGGCTAGGTGGATTAGCCATGGGAAATGCAGGGTTACAGGGACAGTGGAAGGGGTTGGGTCTGGGTGGGATGCTCTTTGAAGGATTAAGAACATAAGAACTAGGAGCAGGAGTAGGCTATCTGGCCCCTCGAGCCTGCCCCGCCATTTAATAAGATCATGGCTGATCCTTTTGAGACTCAACTCCACTTACCTGTCCAATCACCAAAACCCTTATTTCCTTTACTGTTCCAAAATTTATCAAGCCTTGCCTTAAAAACATTCAGCGAGGAAGCTTCAACCACTTCACTGGGCAGCGAATTCCACAGATTCACAACCCTTTGGGTGAAGAAGTTCCTCCTGACCTCAGTCCTACATCTGCTTCCCTTTATTTTGAGGCGATGCCTTCAAGTCCTAGTTTCACCTGCTAGCGGAAACAACCTCCCTGCCTCCACCTTTTGTATTCCCTTCATAATCTTATATGTTTTGAAAAGATCTCCCCTCATTCTTTTGAATTCCAATGAGTATAATCCTAGTCTACTCAGTCTCTCCTCATAATCCAACCCTCTCAACTCTGGAATCAACCGAGTGAATCTCCTCTGCACCCCCTCCAGTGCTAGTATATCCCTTCTCAAGTAAGGAGACCAAAACTACACACAGTACTCCAGGTGTGGCCTCACCAGGACCCTATACAGCTGCAGCATAGCCTCCCTGTTTTTAAACTCCATCCCTCTAGCAATGGCAGACAAAATTCCATTTGCCTTTTTAATTACCTGCTGCACCTGCAATCCCACCTTCAGCGATTCATGTACAAGGACACCCCAAGTCCCTCTGCACAGCAGCGTGCTGCAATTTTTTACCATTTAAAACATAGTCCATTTTGCTGTTATTGCTACCAAAATGGATGACCTCACACTTATCAACATTGTACTCCATCTGCCAGACCTTTGCCCACTCACTTAGACTATCTATATCCCTCTGCAGACTTTCAGTGTCTTCTGCACACTTTGCTCTACCACTCACCTTAGTGCCATCTGCAAATTTTGACACACCACACTTAGTCCCAAACTCCAAATCATCTACGTAAATTGTAAACGATTGAGGTCCCAACACTGATCCCTGAGGCACACTGCTAGCCACTGACTGCCAAGCAGAAAAACACCCATTTACCCCTACTCTTTGCTTTTTACTGGTCAACCAATCCTCTATCCATGTCAATATATTACCTGGAATACTGTGCAACTTTATCTTATGTAGCAGCCTTTGGTGTGGCACCTTGTCAAATGCCTTCTGGAAATCCAGATATACCACATCCACAGGTTCCCCATTGTCCACCATGCAAGTAATGTCCTCAAAGAATTCCACCAAATTAGTTAAACATGACCTACCCTTTATGAGCCCATGCTGGGTGTTCCCAATGGAACAATTTATATCCAGATTCTTGCTATTTCTTCCTTAATGATAGATTCAAGCATTTTCCCCACTACCAAAGTTAAGCTAACTGGCCTGTAGTTACCTGCTCTTTGTCTTCTTCATTTTTTAAACATGGGGCAAAGTACTGACTTGGATTGAAAATTGGCTGGCTGACAGGAAGCAAAGAGTAGTGATAAACGGGTCCCTTTCAGAATGGCAGGCGGTGACCAGTGGGGTACCGCAAGGTTTGGTGCTGGGACCGCAGCTGTTTACAATATACATTAACGATATGGATGAAGGCATTAAAAGTAATATTAGCAAATTTTCTGATGACACAAAGCTGGGTGGCAGTGTGAAATGTGAGGAGGATGTTATGAGAATACAGGGTGACTTGGACAGGCTAGGTGAGTGGGCGGATGCATGGCAGATGCAGTTTAATGTGGACAAATGTGAGGTTATCCACTTTGGTGGCAAGAACAGGAAGGCAGATTACTATCTAAATGGAGTCAAGTTAGGTAAAGCGGAAGTACAACGAGATCGAGGTGTTCTTGTACATCAGTCTATGAAAGCAAGCATGCAGGTACAGCAGGCAGTGAAGAAAGCTAATGGCATGCTGGCCTTCATAACAAGAGGAATTGAGTATAGGAGCAAAGAGGTCCTCCTGCAGCTGTACAGGCCCCTGGTGAGACCGCACCTGGAGTATTGTGTGCAGTTTTGGTCCCCAAATTTAAGGAAGGACATTCTTGCTATTGAGGGAGTGCAGCGTAGGTTCACGAGGTTAATTCGTGGAATGGCGGGACTATCATATGTTGAAAGATTGGAGCGACTGGGCTTGTATACACTTGAGTTTAGAAGGATGAGAGGGGATCTGATTGAGACGTATAAGATTATTAAGGGATTGGACATTCTGGAGGCAGGGAGTATGTTTCCGCTGATGGGTGAGTCCAGAACCAGAGGACACAGTTTAAAAATAAGGGGTAGGCCATTTAGAACAGAGTTGAGGAACAACTTCTTCACCCAGAGAGTGGTGGATATATGGAATGCTCTGCCCCAGAAGGCAGTGGAGGCCAAGTCTCTGGATACTTTCAAGAAAAAGATGGACAGAGCTCTTATAGATAATGGAATCAAGGGTTATGGGGTTAAGGCAGGAACAGGATAATGATTGTGGATGATCAGTCATGATCATAATGAATTTTGGTGCTGGCTTGAAGGGCCGAATGGCCTACTCCTGCACCTATTGTCTATTGTTTATTGTCTAAACAGTGGCGTCACATTGACTGTTTTCCAATCCGTGGGAACCCCCTCAGAGTCCAGTGAATTTTGGTAAATAGTTACCAGTGCATTTGCTATTTCCCCATCACCTCTTTTAGTACCCTGGGATGCATTTCATCAGGGCCAGGAGACTTGTCTACCTTTAGCCCCATTAGCTTGCCCCGCACTGCCTCCTTAGTGATAATGACAGTTTCTAGGGCCTCACCTGCTACAACCTTCTTGCTATTAGTTTTCAGCATGTTATTTGTGTCTTCCACTGTGAAGACTGACAAGAAATTTCCTGCTCCTGTGATGCTGCTTGACCTGCTGTGTTCATCCAGCCCCATGCTTGTTATCTCGGATTCTCCAGCATCTGCAGTACCTTTTATCTCTGATACGAAATAACTGTTTAATGTCTTGGCTATTTCCTCATTCCCAGTTATTAAATTGGCCTTCTCATCCTCTAAAGGACCAATGTTTACTTCACCACTCTTTTACGATTTACATATTTATAGAAACTTTTGCTGCCTGTTTTTATATTCTGCGCTGGTTTACTCTCATAAACTATCTTACTTTTCTTTATAACTTTTTTTGTGGCTTTCTGTTGACCTTTAAAGATTTCTCAGTTTCTAGTTTCCCACTACACTTTGCTTTTCTGTATGTGTTTTTTTTCAATCTGATACGTTCCTTTATTTCCTTAGACACCCATGGCTGGCTCTCTCTTTTCCTACAGTTCTTCCTTATCACTGGAATATACTTCTGCTGAGCACTGTGAAAAATTGTTTTGAAAGTCCTCCACTGTTCCTCAATTGACTCACCATAAAGTTTTTGCTCCCATTCTACCTTAGCTAACTCCTCCCTCATCCCATCATCGTCTCCTTTGTTTAAGCACACGACATAGGTACTGGATTTAACCTTCTCACGCTCCATCTCCATAACTTCCATAAGGAAATTATTGCGGATGCATTCTATGAACCCCTCCTCAAGGCTGCCATGACCGACCTGGTTTGACCAATCATAACGTAGATTAAAATCCCCCATGATCATTGCTGTACCATTTTTACATGCATTAGCTATTTCTATGTTTATTGCCTGCCCCACCACGATGTGGTTATTTGGTGGCCTATAGGCCACACCTATCAGTGACTTCTTCTCCCTGCTATTCCTAATTTCCACCCAAATGGATTCAACCTTTTGTTCAGTAAAACCTATATCATCTCTCACTACCGCCCTGACATCATCCTTAAAAATCAGAGCAACACCACCTCCTTTACCTTCCTGTCTGTCCTTCCGAACAGTTTGATACCCCGGATATTTAACTCCCAGTCATGACCATCCTGTAACCATGTCTCTGTAATGGCCACTAAATCATACCCATTTGCCATGATTTGCACCGTCAACTCATCCACCTTGTTTCGAATTCTCCGAGCATTCAGATAAAGTGCTCTTATGCCAATATTTGCACCTTCTTTTTGGGTCCTATTACCTCCATTACTAACAGCTCTTGAGTTCTCCTTCCCTTTAACTTTTTTCCTAATTTTCAATGGAGTTGAAGGTTCCTCATCACCTGCTAACCTGCTGCTTTGCCTTACATTAATTGTTATTCTCCCTCTACGCTCACTTCTCCCTTCCCCCCTACTTACTAGTTTAAAGTCCTATTAACCACTCTATTTACCGTTTTCGCCAGAACACTGGACCCGGCCCTGTTCAGGTGGAGTCCATCCTAGCGGTATAGATCCCTCCTGTCCCAGAACTGATGCCAGTGCCCCATGAAAAGGAAGCCCTCTTTCCCACACCACTCTTTGAGCCACGTGTTTACTTCCCTGATCCTCGCCTCCCTTTGCCAATTTGCACATGGCTCGGGCAGCAACCCAGAGATTATGACCCTTGAAGACCTTTTTTTTTAAATTTTGTTCCTGACTTTTCATAATCCCGAAACAGGTCTCTTGTCCTGATCCTGCCTATGTTGTTGGTACCTACGTGGACCACAACAACTGGATCCTTCCCCTCCCTCTCTAGTATCCTCTCAAGCCGGTCAGAGATGTCTCGCACCCTGGCACCGGGCAGGCAACACACCATGCGGGATTCTCTATCCTGCTCACAAAGGATACTGTCTATACCCAGATAATGGAATACCCCACAACTACAATCTATCTTTTTGCTCCCCACTCTTGAATGGCCTCCTGGACCATGATGCCATGGTCAGTTGACTCATCCTTCCTACAGCCCTGTTCCTCATTCACGCAGGGAGCAAGTGCCTCATACCTGTGGGACAATGTCAAGGGCTGCTGCTCCTGTGTTCCTGTCTGCAGGGTCCCTCTACCTGCCTCACACGCAGTCACACACTGCTGTCCCTGCCCGCTGATCAAATTAACATTAGTTAATCTACCAGGTGTGTCTGCCTCCTGGAACACAGCATTGTATGGACTTGTATTGCAATGGTATGGACTCAATGAGTGGAATGGCCTGTTTGCAATCTGAGGGGATTCTATGATCTCCATCTCCTCCTTGGTCATTTCATTTGCTGGTCGGCTGCTCTGGTTCCCACCCACCCCTACCATACTTAACTTAAACCATGAGTTAAAACTAACCATGGGTTTGAACTGGGTTATAATTGTAGGGGATTTCAATTTGGCTGATATAAACTGGGATCACCTTACTCTGAAAGGATTAGACAGAGTGGAATTTTTAAAGTTAATCCAGGAGAGCTTGTAACGTCAGAACGTTGGTAGTATGACTCGAGAAAGGGGCAATGGTAGACCTAATCAAAGGGAACGAAGCCAGTCAAGTGGTTGAAGTGTCAGTGGGTGAGTATTTTGGGGATAGTGACCATAACTCTGAGTTTCAAAGTTATTATGGAAAGGGACAAGGATAATGAAGAAGTTGTGTCTAAATTGGGGGAAGGCTGATTTCAATATCACTAGGATAGAAACAACCAAACTTAAACTAAGAGCAGGAGACAGTAAGGACTGCAGATGTTGGAAGCCAGAGTCAATAAGCACGGAGCTGGACAAACACAGCAGGTCAGTTGGCATCGAAGGAGCAAGAAAGTCAACATTTTGAGCCAAAACCCTTTGTTAGGACTGGGGAGGGGCTGGGGTGTGCTGAGTGGCGGGTAGGTGAGATGGAGATAAGTGTTTGCACATAGAGGCTATTGTGGTTGGTCAGTGGGAAGGGTGGAGCGGATAGGTGAGTAGGAAGATGGACAGGTTAGGTCAGGTCAGGGAGGCGAGACATGGCATAAGTCTGGGAGGGATCTGGAGGGATTTTGAAGCTGGTGAAGTCAATATTGAGGCCATTGGGCTGTAAGCTCCCAAAGAAAAATATCAGGTTTTGTTCCTCCAGTTTATGTTTGGCCTCACTCTGACAGCGGAGGAGGCCACGGATGGACATGTCACCAGAGGAGTGGGAGTGGGAGTTGAAATGGATGGCAACTGGAAGGTCAAGTTAATTGGTGCATGCCGAGCACAGATGCTCTGCAAACCGGTCCCCAAGTCTGTGTTTGGTCTCCCTGATGTAGAGGAGAAAACATCAAGAACAACAGATGCAATAAATCAGGTTGGATGAGGTGCAGCTGAATCTCTGCTGGATCTGGAAGGAGCCTTGGGCAGACGTGAGAGGGGCGGTGTGAAGGCTGGTGTTGCCCCCTCTTGTGGTTGCAAGGAAAGGTACTGGGTGTGGTGGAGAGATTGGTGGGGAGTGTTAAGCTGATGAAGGAGTTGTGAAGTGAATGGTCCCTGTGGAGAGTGGAAAGTGGAGAGGGGTGGGGAAACTGGAAGCAGCTACTTGTAGGTCAGTCTATATTTGGAAAGTGGGAATCTTTTAAAAGCAATATTGTGAGAGTTCAGGGCAAGGGTGTTCCTGTAAGAATGAAGGACAAATGAAACAAGTCCAGGGAATCTGGGATGTCAAGGGATATTGGCAGTTTGATTAAGAAAATGAAGGGAGCATGTGCCAGGCACAGAGCTTTAAAAACAGGGGATGCCTTTCAGGAGTCTCAAGAGTGTGTGCATGCGTGTGTGTGTGTGTGTGTGTGTGTGTGTGTGTGTGTGAGTGAGAGAGAGAGAGAGACAGGGAGGTGGGGGGGATCTGTTGCTTAAAAATGAAATCAGGAGAGCAAAGAAGGATCACAAAATATCTTTGGCTGATAAAATTAAGGAAACCCCAAGGCACCTTTTAAAAGTTTCTTCAGAGCCAAACAAAGAACAAAGAACAAAGGAAATTAAAGCACAGGAACAGGCCCTTCGGCCCTCCAGGCCTGCACCAATCCAGATCCTCTATCTAAATCTGTCGCCTATTTTCTAAGAATCTGTATCCCTCTGCTCTCTGCCCATTCATGTATCTGTCTAGACACATCTTAAATGATGCTATCGTGCCTGCCACTACCACCTCTGCTGGCAACGCGTTCCAGGCACCCACCACCCACCACCAAAACGATTACAGGGAAAGAGTGGCCTGTCAAGACCAAAGCGGCAATTTGTGGTTGGAGCCAATAGACATCAGTGAGGTCTTTAAATGAACATTTCTCATCTGTGTTTATAAAGGAGAAAGACATTGTGGCTGGAAATTTCAGGCAAGATGGTGTGTTTCGAGAACATGTAAACATAGAAACATAGAAGATATGAGCAGGAGAAGGCCATTCAGCCCTTTGAGCCTGCTCTGCCATTCTTCATGATCATGGCTGATCGACCAACTCAATAGCTTAATCCTGTTTTCTCTCCATAACCTTTGATCCCATTTGCCCCAAGTGCTATATCTAGTCACCTCTTGAATACATTCAATGTTTTGGCATCAACTACTTCCTGTGGTAATGAATTCCATGGGCTCACCACTCTTTGGGTGAAGAAATGTCTCCTCATCTCTGTTCTAAATCATCTACCCCAAATCCTCATATTGTGACCTGGTTCTGGTTCTGGACCTACCCACCATTGGGAAAATCCTCTCTGTATCTACCCTGTTTAGCCCTGTTAGAATTTTATAAGTCTCTATGAGATCACCCTCACTTGTCTGAACTCCAGCGAATACAATCCTAACCTAGACAATCTCTCCTCATATGTCCGACCTACCATTCCCAGAATCAGCCTGGTAAACCTTCGCTGCACTCCCTCGAGAGCCACAGCATCCTTCCTCAGAAAAGGAGACCAAATCTGCACACAATATTCCAGGTGTGGTCTCACCCAGGCCCTGTACAATTACAACAACACATCCCTGCTCCTGTACTTAAAACCTCTCACAATGAAGGCCAACATACCATTTACCTTCTTTACCACCTGCTGCACCTGCATGCTTACCTTCAGCGACTGGTGCACAAGGACAGCCAGGTCCCACTGCACACTCCCCTCTCCCAATTTACAGCCATTCAGGTCGTAATCTGCCTTCTTGTTTTTGCTTCTGAAGTGAATAACCTCACATTTATCCAAATTAAACTGTATCTACCATTGATTTGCCCACTCACCCAAACTGTCCAGATCATGCAGAAAGATCTCTTCATCCTCATCACAGTTCACTCTCCCACCCAACTTGGTATCATCTGCAAACCTGGAGATGTTCAATTTTGTTCGCTCATCCAAATCATTAATATATATTGTGAATAGCTGGGGTCTCAGCACCGATCCCTGTGGCACCCCACTAGTTACTGTCTGCCAGTTTGGAAAGGATCCATTAATTCCTACTCTTTGTTTCCTCTTGGTCAACTAGTTTCCTAACTACCTCAATACATTTCCCCCAATCCCATGCGCGTTAGTCTTGCACATTAAGGATGATTGGAGGATAACTAAAGTAGATCCTTTGTTGAAGAAGGGGAGCAGGGACAGGGCAGGTAATTACAGACCAGTTAGTCTGATGTCAGCAATACGGAAATTACTGGAAAAAATTCTGAGGGACAGGATTAATCAACACCTGGAAAAGCAGGGATTGATCAAGGATAGTCAGTACAGATTTATTGGAGGAAATCCTGCCTGACTAATTGGGGTTTTTTTTGAAAAGGTAACTAAATATCTTCACGACGGTAGTGCAGTTGATGTGGTTTAAATGGACTTAGAAAAACCACAGGACAGAATAACACAGGAATGGTCCCATTGGTGCACAATGTTGTGCAGAACATGATGCCAAATTAAACTAATCCTTTCTGCTTGCCCTTGGTAAATATCAGCTGAGGCACTGAGTATCGTAGTTCGGATGTTATGGTACAGTTGCATAACCAGGAATGGACTTTATTACGTGGAATGTGGGAGAATGAGGGGTGACCTTATTGAGGTGTATAAAATCATGAGGGGCATAGATAGGATTAATGCGTATAGTCTTTTTTTCCCAGGGATGGAGAATTGAAAGCTACATAGCTTAGGTTTAAGGCCACAGGGGTTAGATTTAAGAAGGACCTGAGGGGCAACGTCTTCACGCAGAGAGTGGTGTGTATTTGGAATGGGCTGCTGGAGAAAGTGGTTGAAGCAGGTACAATAGCAACATTTGAAAAACATTTGGATATGTACATGGATGGGAAGGGTTTAGAGGGATACGGACCAAATGCAGGCAATTGGAACTTGCTGAATGGGCACCACAGTCAGCATCGACCAGTTTGGGCTGAAGGATCTGTTTCCATGCTGTATTACTTCCTGGCTCTATCCCTCCATTCCTTGCATATTGATGTGTTTATCTAGAGGTCCTTTAAAAACCTTTATGTTATCTGTCTCCACCACCACTTCTGGCAGCGCATTCCAGATACATATCGTTCTCTGTGTAAAAAAACTTGCCCCTTACATCTCATTTGAACTTTCCCCCTCTCACCTTAACCACATACTCCAAGTCGCCCCTCAGCCTTCTCCATCCCAGAGAAAACAGACCGAGTTTTTCTAGCTTCTCCTTAAAGCTCATACCGTTTAATCCAGGCAGCATCCAGGTAAACCTCTTCTGCACCCGCTCCAAAGCCTCCAAATTCTTCTGTAATATGTGACCAGAATTGAACGTAATACTCTAAATGTGGCCTAACCAAAGTCTTAAAAAGCTCCAACATGGCATCCTGACTCATGTACTCAATAAAGACAAACATGCCATACATCTTCTTTACCATGCTTTCTACATATGTGGCTATTTTCAGGGAGCCATGGACTTGAACCCCAAGATCCCTCTGTACATCAATGCTGTTCAGGGTCCTGCCATTAAGTATACACTTTTCCTTAACGTTTGATCTTCCAAAGCGCAGCACCTCACACTTACCCAGATTAAATTCCATCTGTTATTTCTCTGCTCATATCTGCAACTGATCTATATTCCGCTGTATATTTTAACAACTTTCTACACGATCCACAACTCCGCCGATCTTTATATCATCTGCAAACTTACAAACCCACCCATCATTTATATATATCACAAACAGCAGAGGTACAGATCCCTGAGAAACACTATTAGTCACGGACGTCCAGCTAGGAAAACACTCTTTACCATTACCCTTCGCCTTCTATGGGCAAGCCACTTCTGAATCCATGCAGCCAAGTCACTGTGGATCCCATATATCTTAATCTTCTGGAATAGCCTACCATGATGGACCTTGTCGAAAGCCTTACTAAAATCCATATAAGCAACATCCACTGCTCACCCTCACCGATCACCTTCATCACCTCCTTGAAAATTTCAATCAAGTTAGTAAGTCATGACCTGCCCTGCACAAAGCCATGCTGACTGTCCCTAATTAGGCCATGCTTTTCTGAACGTGCTTAAACCCTATTCCTAAGAATTCTCCCCAACCTACGATGTGAGACTCACCAGTCTATAGTTTCCTAGATTATCCCGATTTCCTTTCTTGAACAGAGGAACAATATTAGCTACTCACCAGGCCTCCAGGGCCTCTCCAGTAGCTAGCATGAACTTAAAATCTTGGTCAAGGCCCCAGCAATCGCCTCTCTTGCCTCTCTAGCCTCTTGCAATAACATGGGGTAGATACCATCAGGCCTCAGGGACTTATCCACCTTAATTCTCTTCAAGAGACCCAACATCACTTCTTTCTTGATCTCAAAATGTCCAAGCATATTAACATGTTCCATACCAATTTCACTATCCTGTGAATAGGAGGAAGCAGGGGAGGCAATGGCCTAGTGGTGTTATCACTGGACTGTTAATCCAGAGACCCGGATAACATCCTGGAGACCTGGGTTTGAAATCCCGGCACGGCAGATGGTGGAATTTGAATCCAATAAATATCTGGAATGAAGAGTCTAATGATGACCATGAATCCATTGTTGATTGTTGGAAAAATCCATCTGGTTCACTAATGCCCATTAGGGAAGGAAACTGCCATCCTTACCTGGGATAACAAGGTGTGGACCTGGATGCACGCAGCAGGCCAAGCAGCATCACAGGAGCAGGAAAGCTTGACGTTTCAGGCCTAGATCCTTCCCGAAACATCAAGCTTTCCTGCTCCTGTGATGCTGCTTGGCCTGCTGTGTTCATCCAGCTCCACACCTTGTTATCTCGGATTCTCCAGCATCTGCAGTACCTATTACCTCTGATGCCATCCTTACCTGGTCTGGTCCACTTGTGACTCCAGGCCCACAGAAATATGGTTAACTCTCAACTGCTCTCTTGGCAATTAGTGATGGACAATAAATGCTGCCTAAGCAGCAATGCTCTCATCCCACGAATGAATAAAAAAAACCTCCAAATCCTTCTTCTGGGCGAATACCAATGCAAAGTATTCATTTAGGATCTTGCCCACATCCTCTGCCGCCAAGCACAAGTTTCCTCCTTCATCTGTGAGTAATTCTACCTTTCCCCTAGTTATCCTTGTTTTTAGTGTATGTACAGAATGCGTTGGGATTCTCTTCAACCATACTTGCCAAGATCATTTCATGGCCTCTTCTTGCTCTCCTAATTCCCTGCAGGCCCTGCCTGATTTTATCTTCCTAAACCTTATAAATGTTTCTTTTTTACCTTTTGACTAAATTCACAACCTCCCTCATTATCCAAGGGTCCCTTACCTTGTCATCCTTGTCCTTCCTCCTTACTAGAACATGTGGGTCCTGGAACTCGCCCCAGCAGGTCTTTAGTTCCCACATGTCAAATGTGAACTTGCCTGATAACAGCTCCTCCTAATTAACACTCCCTAGCTCCTGCCTAACACTGACGTACCTTGCTCTCCCCCAGTTTAGTACCTTCCCACAAGGTCCTAACTTATCCTTAATCATAGCTATCTTAAAACTTAATGAGTTGTGATCACTGTTACTAAAATGCTCTCCCACAGAAAGGTCAGTCACCTGTCCAGGCTCATTAGCCAATACAAGGTCCAGTGTGGCCCCTCCTCTGGTTGGACTATCCACATGCTGTTTCAGGAAACCCTCTTGGATGCACTTAATAAATTCTGCCCTGTCTAAGCATCTTGCTTGAAGGGAGTCCCAGTCAATATTGAGGAAGGTAAAGTCACCCACGACATCTCTATTTTTATAGTATCTTTCCATTATCTGTCTACATATTTGTTCCTCAATGTCTTGATGGCTGTTGAGGGGCCTATAGCATAATCCAATCAGAGTGATTGCACCCATCTTATTTTGAGGTCTACCCATATTGCCTCAGCGGATGAGCCGTCCAGCATGTCCTCTCTGAGTGCAGATGTAACAGTCTCCCTGATTAGTCATGCAATTCCTCCACCTCTTTTACCTTCCTCTCTACCTCATCTAAAACAATGAATCCCTGATATGCTGAGCAGCCAGTCCTGCCTCTCTCAACCAAACTGCAAAATCATAGACCCATGTAGTGATCCAGGCTCTAAGCACATTTGCCTTACCTATAATACTCCTTGTGTTGAAATAAACAGACTTCAGCCGATGAGTACCATTGTGTCCATTTATCTTTCTCTGCCAATCCTTCATTTCTGACTTACTGGGCCTAACATCTACCTTCCCCTCAATCCCTCCATTTCAGTAAGGCCTTTGACAATTTCCTGGATAGAGGGTTGGTCGAAAATGTCAGAGCCTATGAGATCCAAGGCAAGTTGGCAAACTTGATCCAAAATTGGTTTCCAAATGGGATGTAAAGGGTGATGGTGGAAGGTTAGTTTTTTGTGATTGGATGCCTGTGACCAGTGGAGCTGTGGGCGCAGAGTCCTTGTGTCTATTTACGGTTCTTGATCAGTCAAAGAATCTAGGGTTACGGGGAAAGGACAGGAAATGTCAGATCAGCCATGAATGTATTGAATGGTGGAGCAGGCTTGAGGGGCTGAACAGCCTATCCCTGTTCCTATTTCCTATGGTCTTATGGTCCATACTTTTTATTTCGATTGACTTTGCAAACCTTCCATTTGCCTTCTCTATTCCCCACTGAAATCCGACACTTGTTGTGATTCTTAGAGTTAGAGAGTAATACAGCATGGAAACAGGCCCTTCAAACGAAACTGTTCCATGCTGACCATGGTGACCACTTAGCTAGTTCCAATTGCCCACATTTGGTCCAAATCCCTCTAAACCCTTCCCATCCATGTTCCTATCCAAATGTATTTTAAATGGCGCTGTTGAACCTGCCTCAACCACTTTCTCCGGCAGCCCATTCCATATACACTCCGCTGTCTGTGTGAAGACTTTGCCCCTCAGGTCCTTCTTAAATATATCCCATCTCACTTTAAATCTACGCCCTCGTGTTTTCAATTCCCCATCCCTGGGAAAAAGATTTTATGCATTCATCTTATCTATGCCCCTCATGATTTTATACACCTCAATATGGTCACACCTCATTCTCCTACTTTCCAAGGAATAAAGTCTTAAGCTGGCCAACCTCTCCCTATAACTCAGGCCCACTAGTCCTGGCAACATCCTCGTAAATCTTCTTTATACACTTTCCAGTTTAACTATGTCTTTCCTATAACAGGGCGACCAAAACTGTACACAATACTTCAGGTGCAGCCTCACCAACCACCTATACAATTGTAACATAACGTCCCTACTCCTATACTCAATGCCTTGACTGATGAAGGCCAGCATGCTGAATGACTTCTTCACCGCCCTATCCAACTGTGACGTCACTTTCAACGAACAATGTATTTGTACTCCTCGGTCCCTCTGTTCCATAACACTGTTGAGGAGCTTATCATTTACTGTATAAGTCCTACCTTGGTTTGAATTTCCAAACTGCAACACCTCACATTTATCTGTATTAAATTGCATTTTCCAATCCTCAGCCCACTTCCCCATCTGATCAAGATCCCTCTGCAATTGTTGAAAACCTTCTTCGCTATTAATGATACCTCTTAATTTTCTATTATCCGCCAACATACTAATCATGCCTTGTACATTCATATCCAGATCATTTATGTAAATAACGAATAACAAAGGTCCCAGCACCGGATCCCTGTGGCACATCACTAGTCATAGACCTTTGGTCTGAGAAACAACCTTCAACCATTACCGTCTGCTTCCTACCATCGAGCCAATTTTGAATCCAATTAGCTAGCTCTTCCTAGATCCCATGCAACCTAACTTTCATGACTAGCCTGTCATGCGGGACCATGTCAAAGGCCTTACTAAAGTCCTCATAGACAACATCCACTGCCCTACATCCATCCTCTTGGTTACCTCTTCAAACAATTCTATAAGATTTGTCAGACATGACTTCCCGCGCATAAATCCATACTGACTATCCGTAATCAGATCTTGACTATACAAATGTTGGTTGATCCTGTTCCTTGGTACCCTGTTCAATAAAAACCAAAAGAACTGCGGATGCTGTAAATCAGGAACAAAGACAGAAGTTGCTGGAAAAGCTCAGCAGGTCTGGCAGCATCTGTGAAGAAAAAATCAGAGTTAACGTTTCAGGTGTGGTGACCCTTCCTCAGAACTGATGCTAGCTGGGAAAACATTGGTTTATATGCAGAAAATAAGGAGGGAGATGGGATAGGGAGTAGATAGAGCCTGAAGAGAGAGAAGAGCAGTTCGACAGACAACAGAGTTGATAACAATCTGGCCAGGAGGGTGAATAGTTATTAATGGGGACTGTTAGAGACTAACAATAGGTAATGTGTAGTGGCAGGCTATGTGATAACAAGGCCTGGTGTGTGGGGAAGGGGGCTAGACATGGGAGAGTTTAGACCATAATATTATTGAATTCGATATTGAGTCCCCAAGTAGAAATTAAAGTGTTGTTCTTCCAGCTTATGTTGAGCTTCGCTGAAACACTGCAGCAAGCCAGAGACAGAGATGTTGACCAGGGAGCAGGGTAGTGCGTTAAAGTGGCAGGCAACAGGTCGTTCAGGGTCTTTGTTATGAGCGGAATGTAGATGTTCTGCCAAGCGGCCACCCAGTCTATGCTTTGTTTCCCCAATGTAGAGGAGACCACACTGTGAGCAGCGAATGCAGTAGACTAGATTCTGGGAAGTGCAGGTGAAGTGTTGCTTCACCTGGAAGGTATGTTTGGGCCCTTGGATAGTCGGGAGGGAGGAGGTGTTGCATGTTTGCTGGTTGCAGGGGTAGGTGCCATGGGGCTGTGTGGTGTTGGTGTTGGATGTGAAGGAAGAGTGGACCAGGGTGTCCCGGAGGGAGCAATCCCTGTGGAAGGCAGACAAGGGAGGGGAGGGGAATATGTGTCTCGTGTTGGCATTTCACTAGAGTGGCAGAAATGGCACCTGATGATCTTCTGGATGTGGCTGCTGGTGGGATTTTAGGCAAGGACAAGGGGAACCCTATTGCTTTTGCGGGAGGGAAGAGAAGGGGTGAGGGCGGAAGTGCGGGAGATGAGTCAGACCCGGTTAAGGGCCCTGTCAGCAACGGAGCTGGGGAATCCTCGGTTGAGGAAGAAGGTGGACTTTTCAGAGGCTCCCTTGTTGAAGTTGGTCTTGTCTGAACATATGTGACGGAGATGGAGGATCTGAGAGTCTAGAATGGAGCCTTTACAGGAAGCAGGGTATGAGGATGTATAGTCCAGGTAGCTGTGGCAGTCAATGGGTTTATAATGGACAATAGTGGCCAGTCTATCCCCAGAAATGGAAACAGAGATGTCGAGCAAGGGAAGGGAGGAATCGGGGATACACCTGGTGAAAGTGAGGGCAGAGTGGAAATTGGAAGCAAAATAATGAACTTTTCCAATTCCAGATGAGAGACGGAAGCAGCACCGATGATATCATTGATATATCGGAGAAAGAATTGTGGGTGGAGGCCAGAATAGGAGTGGAACAAGAAATGTTCCAAGTACCCTACAAAGAGACAGGCATAACTAGTGCCCATGCGGATAACCATGGCCACCCCTTTGACCTGAAGAAAATGAGAGGAATTAAAAGAGAACTTGTTGAAGGTGAGGATGAGCTTGGCTAAGCGGAAGAGGGTCATATTGGGTGGTGACAGTTCAGGCCTTTGCTCCAGGAAGAGGTGGAGAGCCCTAAGACCCTCCTGGTGGGAATGGACCTGTAAAGGGATTGAACGTCCATGATAAAGAGGAGCCGACTGGGATGTACAAACTGGAAGTTTTGAAATCAGCGTAAAGAGTCAGAGGAATTACGGATATATGTGGTCAGGGATTGGACCTGGGGAGAGAGGGCTGAATTAAGGTAGGAAGAGTTGGAACATCGCAGGATATCTACATTCTGCTCACAGAAAACGACCCTGTGCTGTCTGTTGCCTGCTACTTTAACAAACCACCCTGTTCCCTGGCCAACATCGCTGTCTCTGGCTTGCTGCAGTGTTCTAGAAAAACTCAATGCAAGCTGGAAGAACAACACCTCATTTTCCACTTGGGAACCCTGCAGCCCTCCGGACTCAATACGAAGTTCAATAATTTTAGGGCCAAAACTCTCCCATGTCCCAGTCTCCTACCCCACACGCCATGCCTTGTTATCACATAGCCTGCACTACACACTACCTATTGTTAGTCTCTAAAAGTCCCCACTAACAACTATTCAGGCTCTATCCAACTGTCTACTCCCTACCCCATCCGTCTCCCTATTTTCTGCAAGTAAACCGACATTTCCCAGCTACCATCAGTTCTGAGGAAGGGTCACTAGACCCGAAACGTTAACTCTGGTTTTTTTTCTTCACAGAGGCTGCCAGATCTGCTGAGCTTTTCCAGCAATTTCTGTTTTTGGTCCTTTTACCGTCTGGGTAGTCCAGTCAATACCGGGGAAATAAAAATCCCCAACAAATACTTATCTATTATTCCTACAGGTATCTGCAATCTTTCTAACATCTGCTCCTCTAATACCCGCTGGCTATGTGGGGGCCTACAATACAGTCCCAACAGGGTGACCATCCCCTTCTTGTTTCTAAGTTCCAACCATGTGGCCTCATTTGAGGACCTCTTAAGAATATCCTCTCTAAGCACTGTTGTTATATCCTCCCTTATCAAAAGGGCAGCTCCCCCTCCTCGCTTACTAGTACTTCTGCAATTCTTGTTTGAGGACTTCCGAATCCTTCTATTCTGTAGCTTTCTTTCTCTATTTAAAAACATTAAATTCTTCCAAAGTGCTCTTTGTATCACCTTGACGAAAGCTTGACATTTCGGGCCTAGACCCTTCATCAGAAAATCAATGATGAAGGGTGAAAGATGAAATCTGATGAAGGGTCTAGGCCCGAAACGTCAAGTTTTCCTGCTCCTATGATGCTGCTTGGCCTGCTGTGTTCATCCAGCTCTACACCTTGTTGTCTCTACTTGCCTTACCACTTATTTTCGCGACAACTGCAAAGTGACTCATTTCTATTGTAGATGTTTGTGGCTCCAACAGTGTTTGCTGTGGTGTCACTAGTTACAGGTCGCCATCTTAAAATGGCCTCCTTTTCCTAACTGTCAGCCAATCCTCTTACCATGCTCACGGAATACCTCCAACTCCATGGGCTCTTACTAAGCAGCATTATGTGTTGTTCCTGATCAAATGCTTTCTAACAATCCAAATACATTTCATCCTCCAATTCCCCTTTACCTGCTCAAGGAATTCTGGTAAATTAGTCAGGCATGATTCTCCCCTTCGTGAAGTCATGCTGACTCTGCTTTATCATACCATGTATTTGTAAATGCTCTGCTATTACATTCTTTACAATGGACTCTGGTATTTTCCCAATAGTTTCCTAAATTTTCCCAATACATTAACTGGTCTATATTTGTATCAGAGATAAAAGGTACTGCAGATGCTGGAGAATCCGAGATAACAAGCATGGGGCTGGATGAACACAGCAGGTCAAGCAGCATCATAGGAGCAGGAAAACTCGACGTTTCGGGCCTAGACCCTTCATCAGAAATGGGGGAGGGGAAGAGGGTTCTGAAATAAATAGGGAGAGAGGGGGAGGCGGATAGAAGATGGATAGAGGAGAGGATAGGTGGAAAGGAGGCAGACAAGTCGAAGAGGTGGGGATGGAGCCAAGGTCTATAGTTGCCTGATTTTTAATTTTGCTTAATGAAGGTATTTCTTTGGTGGCTTTTCAATCCTCGAGGACTTTCCAGGAATTAGGGATTCCTGGAAGACTACTGCCAATGCATCCACAAAATCTATCGATAATTTCTATAATATCCGAGGATGCATCCCATCAGATCCATCTCGGGAACTTATCGTTCTTTTGGCGTAGTTTAGTTTCATCAGCACTTTTTCTCAAGAAGTAATTATTGTATTTATTTTGACTCCTCCTTCTGCCCCTCGATTATTTAGTAATTTTGATCTGCTTTTTTGTCTTCTACTGTGAAATCTGATGCAAAGTATTTATTCAACTCCTCTGCCAAATCCTGATTCACCATTATTATCTTCCCTTGCCTCATTCTCCAAGAAGCATATGTTTACTTGCCAGATTACACATCACCAGATCCAAAGTAGCCAGATCCCTGGTTAAGACTATAAGACCATAAGACATAGGAGCAGAAATTAGGCCATTCAGTCCATCGAGTCTGCTCCGCCATTCAATCATGGCTGATAAATTCCTCAACCCCATTCTCCTGCTTTCTGCCTGTAACCCTTGATCCCCTTGATAATCAAGAACCTATCTATCTCAGTCTTAAATGTACTGAATGACCTGGTCTCCACAGCCTTCTGTGGCAGTGAATTCCACAGAGTCACCACTCTCTGGCTGAAGTAGTTTCTCCTTTTCTCCATTCTCATAGGTTTTCCCTTTACTCCAAGGCTGTGCCCTCGGGTCTTAATCTCTTCTACAAATGAAAACATCTTCCCAACATCCACTTTGTCCAGACCATTCAGTATTCTGAAAGTTTCAATTAGATCCCCCCTCATCCTACACTCTAATGAGTATAGTCCCAGAGTCCTCAAACTTTCCTCATATGTTAAGCTTTCCCTTTCTGGGACCATTCTATTGAACCTCCTCTGAACCCGCTCCAGGGCCAGTACATCCTTCCTGAGATATGGGGCCCAAAACTGCGCACAATACTGCAAATGTGGCCTGACCAGAGCCTTATAAAGCCTCAGGAGTACATGGAATCAAACTGGGTCTTTGGCGCTGTGAGGCAGCAGTGCTAAGCACTGAGCCACTATGCCACCGTGGTTTCCTCCCACAGTCCAAAGATAAGACCATAAGTCATAGCAACAGAAATTAGGCCATTCGGCCCATGGAGTCTGCTCCGCCATTCAAGCATGGCTGATAAGTTCCTCAACGCCATTCTCCTGCTTTCTCCCTGTAACCCTTGATTCCCTTGATAATCAAGAACCTATCTATCTCAGTCTTAAATGTACTCAATGACCTGGCCTCCACAGCCTTCTGTGGCAGTGAATTCCATAGATTCACCACTCTCTGGCTGAAGAAGTTTCTCCTTATCTCCGTTCTAATAGGCATCCCCTTTACTCTAAGGCTGTACCATTGGGTCCTAATCTCTTCTACAATTGGAGACATCTTCCCAACTTTCACTCTGTTCAGGCCATTTAATATTTTGTAAGTTTCAATTGGATTCCCCCTTCATCCTTCTAAACTCCAACGAGTATTGAGCCAGAGTACCGAAACATTCCTCATATGTTAAGCTTTCCATTCCTGGGACCATCCTCGTGAACTTCCTCTGAACCCACTCCAGGGCCAGTACATTCTCCCTGAGATATGGGGCCGAAAACTGTACACAATCCTCCAAATGTGGCCTGACCAGAGCCTTATAAAGCCTCAGTAGTACATCCCTGCTTTTATATTCAAGTCCTCTCAAAATAAATGCCAACACTGCATTTGCCTTCCTGACTACTGACTCAACCTGCAAGTTTACCTTGAGAGAATCCTGGACTAGAACTCCCAGGTCTCTTTGCACTTCAGACTTCTGAATTTTCTCCCCATTTAGAAAATGGTCCATGCTTTTATTCTTCTCACCAAAGTGCATGACCTCACACTTCCCCACGTTGTACTCCATCTGCCAGATATGCAGTTTAAGGTGGATTGGTCACGCTAAATTGCCCATAGTGACTGGGATGTGCAGGTTAGGTGGGTTAGCCATGGGAAATGCTCTTCATAGGGTTGGCATGGACTCCTTAGGTCAAATGGCCTGCTTCCACACTGTAGGGATTCTATGAAAATTCAAACAGGACTAGTCAGGTAGGAGAGATAAAAGGTACTGCAGATGCTGGAGAATCCGAGATAACAAGCATGGGGCTGGATGAACACAGCAGGTCAAGCAGCATCATAGGAGCAGGAAAACTTAACAAGCATGGGGCTGGATGAACACAGCAGGTCAAGCAGCAGGTAGGATGTTCCCGCTGGTAGAGGATTCTAGAACCAGGGGTCATTCTTTAAGGATAAATGGTAAACCTTTTAGAACTGAGATGAGGAGAAATTTCTTCACCAGAGAGGTGTGAGCCTGTGGAATTCACTGCCACAGAAGTGGTTGAAACCAAAACATTGTGTGTTTTCAGGAAAGAGTTCAATATAGCTCTTGTTGCTGACGGGATCAAGGAATATGGGTGGGGGAGAATGGGATTAGGGTAATGGTTCGATGATCAGCCATGATCTTACTGACTTCTGCAGTAGCCCGAGAGGTCGAATCGCCTACTCCTGCTCCTATCTTCTATTTGTAAGACAACTATGGTCCAGAATTAATGTGTTCCAATCTAAGTTTGAAGTACAAGGAGACTTGGGAGTTCTAGCCCAGGATTCTGTCAAGGTAAACTTGCAGGTTGACCCTTGGGTGACTGTCTGTGTGGAGTTTGCACATTCTCCCTGTGTCGGCATGGGTTTCCATGGGGTGCGCTATTCAGGGATGTGCAGGCTAGGTGCTTTAGCCATGGGAAAATGCAGGGTCCGGGGGATGGGTCTGAGTGGGGTGCTCTTCAGAGGTTTGGCATGGACCCATTGGGCTGAATGGCCTGTTTCCAGACTGTAGGGATTCTATATAAAAAACTTCATAGGTTTCTATAAGATCCCCTCTCGTCTTTCTAAACTCCAATGAATCTCTGGATCCAAAGGTCTCGGTTCAAGTCCCATGTGCTTCAGAACTGTGTCATAGCATCTCTGAATTGGCTGATATAAAATATCCGAAAACATCAATTTTTTTTTTCAATTTGTTTTAACGTTGTGGCCAAATATCTATCATTTGTTTGTATAAAACATAATTAAATGGAAACGCATAATTTTTAATTCCACGTGTTCTAAAGTTCCTGCTTTGCTGGCAATTCGACACAAGCTGGATTTTCAGTGAAACTTACTGAGGGAGACACTTTATGAAGTTATTGTGGTTATCCTTGCCACAGTTTCCATTTTCATTTCCTCCTTTATTTGTAATTTCATAACAAACATCTTCAGCAGATCTTGCTCCTATCAGAGAGAAATAGGAGTATTAAAAATATTTTCCAGGATTGGTCTGTATCACTCCTTGCCAGCCTATCCCCCTGTGACAAGGAAAGAGAGTAAGGGAGAATGCATGTCTCAGAGAAACAGACTCTGCCAAGTTGCTTCACACGTGCAATATAAAACACTGCAAGATATGACACTGCGTCACATAGGGAGTTATTTAGGCAAAGATCTAGAACTTGACTTTAAGGCAGGGGTTGAACAGTGAGAGAACAAGAGATGGAGAGATGGAGGGGAGGCATGAAAGTTTCAGGTCTAAGCAACTGAAAACACGGCTGGTAATCGTGAAGCGATTAAAAGTTGATGTTGAAGAAGTGGACATTCAAGGAGTACAGAAGCCTTGGAGGATTGTAGCCATGGAGAAGCTTACACAAATAGTGAGTGGCCAGGGATCGACTTGAAAACAATGAGCAGTATTTTATGATTGAAATGTAGTTTACCCAGGAGCCAACGTGGGTCAGCAGGTACACGAGCAGTGGGCGGTCAACATTTGATGAGAATTAGGACACAAGCAGCAGAATTTTGTATGACTCAAGTTAATACAGAATAGAATGTGAGAGACCAACTTGGACTGTGTTAGAGTAGTCCTTACTTGAGTAACAATGGCAGGGGAGTTAAGGGAAGTGAGGGGATAGGTAATGTTAACAAGGTGGAAATACACATTTAATGATAGTATGGATAGGTGGCCACATGACCTTGTCAACACCATTCCACCTATTGTACTATTTTAGCCTAAAAACTGGCAGAGTGGTTCAGGAAGGTACAGAAAGCGTAGCACTCATGATGGACAGAGACAAATGTCTCAAAAATAAAATCACTATTGTCACAACCGAATCAGGAGGGGTTAAATAATCCCTTTCCTTGTCCGACTCCTCCATTGGTTACAACACAGTTTGAATTTATAAAGGAAGATGACATTTGATGCATTTTGCAACCGGCTGAAGCTGGTCGAGCAATTGACTTCTCTGAACTAGGTTTACTGACATGTGCTCACTCGTGCAGTGAAAAATTTTCAACGTTGCCACTTAAGGTGCCATCTTGGGTACAACAGTACCGAGGTACAGAATCTTAGGAATAAGTTTAAAAACCAAAGAATTATAGTCCATTAGGGTGAGAAGACAGAGCAGACAAGCCTTTGCTGTCCTCCAGACCATGTTGGGCCTCACCTCCAGTCCTCATTGAGATCTTGTCTCCAGTCTGCTTTAGGACCTCACCTCCAGACCACTCCAGGACCTCACCTCCAGTCTGCTCTAGGACCTTGACTCCAGTCCACGCCAGGACCTCATCTCCAGTTTGCTCGAGGGCCTTGACTCCAGACCTGTCCAGGACTTTGCCTCCAGTACACACCAGGACCTGGCCTCCAGGCCGCTCCGGGATCTTCCCTCCAGACCGCTCCAGGAATTTGCCTTCAAATTAAATTGTGAACGACAGCAGCCCAAATACTGATTTCAGTCTCAGGCTAGCTGTTGTGCTCCAGCAAAGCTCAGCATAAGCTGGAAGAACAGCACCTCATTTGGAAACCCTGCAGCCCTGGGGAGGCATTGTGGTTAGCACTGCTATCTCACAGCACCAGGAACCTGGGTTTGATTCCAGCCTGGGGCAACTGTCTGTGTGGAGTTTGCACATTCTCCCTGTGTCTGTGGGTTTCCTCTGGGTGCTCTGGTTTCCTCCCACAGTCCAAAGATGTGCAGGTTAGGTGGATTGGCCATGCTAAATTGCCTGTAGTTTCCAGAAAGGTATAGGTTAACTGGATTAGCCATAGGAAATGCAGGATTACAGGGATAGGGTGGTGGGAGAGTCTGGGTGGGATGCTCTTTGGAGGGTCAGTGTGGACTTTTTGTACCAAATGGCTTGTTTTCACACTGTCTGGATTATGTTCTATCAAATGTGACAAGAGAACAAGCAATATTGGATCTCATCATGAGAAATGAGGCTGATTTAATGAGCGACCCAGTTGTTTGTGAGCATTTGTCAAATACTGATCATAACATGATTGATTCTCATCAAAGGCAAACTTTAAAGGGATGAGCCAGAGACTGTCCACAGTAAACTGGGAAAACTCTGCTAATTGCTAAAACAACCATAGGACAGTGGAGCAAAAATAGAAATTGCTGGAAAAGCTCAGCAGGTCTGGCAGCATCTGTGAAAAGAAATCACAGATAATGTTTTGCATCTGGTGACCCTTCCTCGGTTCTGTTCCAGTCATTTTTGAGCGATTTCTGTTTCTGATTCTGATTTACAACATCCATAGTTCTTTCTGTTTTTATTAAGGAACAGTGAAGAATGTTAAAATGCGGAGATCCTTCAGCGTGATTTGGACAGGTTGGGTGAGTGGGCAAATCAATGGCAGATACAGTATAATTTGGATAAATGTGAGGTTATTCACTTTGGAAGCAAAAACAAGAAGGCAGATTACGACCTGAATGGCTGTAAATTGGGAGAGGGGAGTGTGCAGTGGGACCTGGCTGTCCTTGTGCACCAGTCGCTAAAGGTAAGCATGCAGGTGCAGCAGGCAATAAAGAAGGCAAATGGTATGTTGGCCTTCATTGTGAGAGGTTTCGAGTACAGGAACAGGGATGTGTTGTTGCAGTTGTACAGGGCCTCGGTAAGACCACACCTGGAATATTGTGTGCAGATTTGGTCTCCTTTTCTGAGGAAGGATGCTCTTGCTCTCAAGGGAGTGCAGCAAAGATATACCAGGCTGATTCCGGGGATGGTGGATCTGATGTATGAGGAGAGATTGACTAAATTGGGATTGGTTTTGCTAGAATTCAGACAAATTCTAACAGGACTGGACCGAGTAGATACAGGGAGGATGTTCCTGATGGTGGATGTATCTAGAACCAGGAGTGACTGTACGAGGATTTGGGGTAGACGATTCAGGACGGAAATGACAAGACATTTCTTCAGCAAACAGCGGTGAACCTGCGGAATTCATTACCACAGGAAGTAGGTGATAGCAAAACATTGAACGTATTCAAGACGCGACTAGATATAGCACTTGGGGCGGGTGGGATCAAAGGTTATCGGGAGAAACCAGGATCAGGCTGTTGAGTTGGACAATCAGCCATGATCATGAAAAATGGCAGAACAGTCTCAAAGGGCTGAATGGCCTCTTCCTTCTCCTATCTTCTATGTTTCTATGAAAGAGGGGGGATCTCACAGAGATTGATAAAATTCAAACAGGGATGGACAGGGTAGATGCAGGGAGGATGTTCCCGATGGTGGTTGTGTACAGAACCAGGGGTTACAGTGTGAGGATTTGGGGTAGACGATTTAGGACAGAGATGAGGAGATATTTATTCACCCAAAGAGTGGTGAGCCTGTGGAATTCATTACCACAGGAAGTAGTTGATGCCAAAACATTGAATGTATTCAAGAGGCGACTAGATATAGCACTTGGGGGGAGTGGGATCAAAGGTTATGGGGAGAAAGCAGGGTTAGGCTGTTGATTTGGACAATCAGCCATGATTGTGAAGAATGGCAGAGCAGGCTCGAAGGACTGAGTGGCCTTCTCCTGCTCCTATCTTCTATGTTTCTACGTCTGAAACATTTAATACCATTCAGAAACAGTTTGTACCCATGAAAAGGAAAAGCTCCATCTTTACAAAAACAAAATCAGGCATGGAAATCTGAGGAGGTAAGGAACCTATCCCAGACACAGTTTAGAAACTCACAATCTCTCTGGCAGATTCCAACTAGTGGAAACAGAATCTCCTTCATTACTCTCTCAAAGTTGTTCATAATTTTAAATACTTAATCCTTTCTGCTCCAAGGGGAATAAGCCTGATCATTCTATACCACCATTTTCCTTGCTGCCATCAGTTCTGACGAAGGGCCGCTCGACCTGAAACATTAACTCTGATTTCTCTCCACAGATACTGCCAGACCTGCTGAGCTTTTGCAGAAATTTCTATTTTTGTATCTCATCACTCTAATCTTTCCTTGTATCTAACATCCCTCATTCCAAGTAAAATTCTAATAAATCGCCTTTGAACTCTCTCCAGGGCTTTAACATTCTTCCTTAAATAAGATGCCCAGAACTGAACACAGAACTCCAAATGTGGTCTGCCCGATGATTCGTAGAGGTGTCGCATGACTTGCATTTATGCTCTAGGCCTCTATTTATAAACCCAAGATTCCTATAAGCCTTCTTAACAACTGTTTCAACTTACCTGGCAAATCAATGGCAGATACAGTATAATTTGGATAAATGTGAGGTTATTCACTTTGGAAGCAAAAACAAGAAGGCAGGTTAATACCTGAATGGCTGTAAATTGGGAGAGGGGAGTGTGCAGTAGGACCTACCTTCAGAGAATCATGCACATGAACCCCGAGGTCCCTCTGCACCTATACCATTGAGCTTCTCTTGTTTCTCCGTGTTTCTTCTACCAAAATGCATTCCCTCACATTTCTCTACATTGAAATTTCCTGCCAAGTGTCTGCCCATTTGGCCAACTTGTCAATGTTCCTTTGAAGTCATTCAGCATCATCATCACAATGCGCTATTCTCCCTCAATTAGTATCGTCTGATATTGTGACTGAAGCTGTATTTCGGAGCCCTTAGCCGATGGTCTAGGAGCATCATGACAAATCTCTCCATGAGAGACAGCTAAACTCAGTTTATGAATCCAGAATTAAAATTTCTACTGGTAACAAGTGATCTAAAATCCCATCTGGTTCATTTTTTTAACTACCTTATCTACGTGAAGGTGGCAGCGCAGGTAGATAAGGTAGTGAAAAAGGCCTACGGCATGCTTGCCTTCATTGGAAGGGGCACTGAGTATAAGGATAGACAAGGTTATGCTGCAGCTTTATAGAACTTTAGTTAGGCCACACTTGGATTATTGTGTACAGCTCTGGTCACCACACTACCAGAAGAATCTGAATGCTTTGGAGAGGGTACAGAAATGGTTTACCAGGAAGTTGCCTGGTATGGGAGATTTTAGCTATAAAGGAAGGTTGGGTACACTGTGTTTGTTTTCATTGGAACGCAGGAGGTTGAGGATAGAAATTTATAAGATTGTGAATGGCATGGATAGAGTGGAAAGTATGACGCTTAAAGAGGGATATGGATCCTCTCAGTGAAGGCAGTTTGAGGACGGAAGGGCAAAATGTTTTGGTGCAGACTTGGAGGGCTGAGGGCCTGTTCCTGCGCTGTATTGTCCTTTGTTCTTTGATCTCTTTTTAAGGAAAGAAATCAGACAGCCTCAACTAGTCTGCCCTATATGTCACTCCAGACCCACAGTGGACTGTTCATTGACTAAGTTCAAGGGCTATTGGGGATGGTCAGTGTTGGGGCAGCCAATGGCAGGAGGTGGCACTAGATGGCTGACTGTGGATTTTTAGTTGGCATAGACATAGAGGAGAAGATTTTTTTGGTAGTAGTGACGAAAATAACTTGTTTAGTTCAGCATTAGGGTGAGATCATAAGTTAGGACAATGGTAGCTTTGAGAATAAGATAAATCCAAGGTAATAAGGTCTATAAAAAAAAATCTTCTAAATTAAAACACATTAAGTTTTGTACACACCCACAGCTGCAGGTTTTCGTAAGAGACAGTATGACAAGAAGATGTCTGGGAACAGAGAGCCCAAAGTTTGTACATTAGCAAGAATTAAACAAAAAGCATGATCTTTAGGTAATTAAGTATTGAGAAATTAAGATATGCAATCTACATCTAATGTTAAGGAATTTGGCTGAATTCCTTTAAACAAAGGGCTATAGATTATTTATTCAATCATGAGATGAGGGTGTTGCTGACCAGGCAGCATTTATTGCCCATCCCTAATGCCCAGAGGGCAGTTAAGAGTCAACCACATTGCTGTGCGTCTGGTATCACATGTAGGCCAGACCAGGTAAGGATGGCAGTTTCCTTCCCTAAAGGACATTAGTGAACCAGATGGGGTTTTCCATCAATTGGTGACAGATTCACAGTCATCATTAGATTCTTAATTCCAGATACTTATTCAATTCAAATTCCACCATCTGCCACGACAGGATTTGAACCTGGGTCCCCAGGGCATTATCTGGGTCTCTGGATTAATAGTCCACTGATAATACCACTAGGCCATTGCCTCCCCTGGATAGTAGAGAGGAGTCCCCATCCCATCAGCAAGGGGGGGAACTGAATGACAAATGGGGAAGATAGATAATCTCTGAAGGGCACCAGCTTGATTTAGAGAAAATAAACAATGGCGGCTTCACGACCTAAATAAGCGAACTGAAATAATAATAATGGAGGCAGCCGAAATGAAATCATACATCCAAGGATCATGGGAGGAGGGACAGAGACAACTCATAAGGCAAAAGGGGAATGAGAATATATTTTGTAAAATCTTAGGAGTTCAGACAAGCTTATTGAACTGTGAAAGTCTTATTAATGGAATTTGATTGCATGTTGTTTTAAGTAAAAGAAATCATGTAAAATATTTAGAGTAGGGACAGTAACTTTCATCTTAGAAGCAATCTCCTCCTTCGAACACACTTACAGACATCAAGTGAACAGGAGGAGTTATAGTTGTAGCTACAAGATAGAGGGGCAGAGTCTACCTGACCCTGAGATGGCAAGAACTGCAGATGCTGGAGTCAGAGTCAATGCGGTGTGGAGGTGGAGGAACACAACAGGCCAAGCAGCATCAGAGGAGCAGGAATTTCAATGTTTCAGCCCAGTCCTGATGAAAGGGATAAACCCAAAGTGTCAACTTTCCTGCTCTTCTGATGTTGCCTAACCTGCTGTGTTCCTCCAGCTGCACACTGTATTTACCTAACCTTGCAAGGACAGGTGGGATAGAAGCTGCTCACAACTTGTCAGCTTAAGAAGGGTCTAACATTAGGTGTAACCATATAACTTTAAATATAAAACTAACCTATTAGGGCTGATAATATGAATTTTATAGCAATTGGTAGGAATTAAGATCTTTCTGTATCTCCTGCGAATAGGATGGTTGGAAATATAAGGTGAGTTACACAATTTGATCAGGTCAATGAATAACAAAATTCTAACGGTCCTAAGAGATAAGCAAATCTGACAAATGTCTGAGCGTATAACTGTTAACATTGGAACGTAAATTAATGGGATATGTTATAAGATCCCACAGCCTGACAATAATGATGTCTGGTAAATGTCAAGAGATCATGGGGAACCGAGGGCTATCCATAGAGATGTTCATCATTGATTATATGGTTACAGGGTTGAATGCATAAACTGGGGCTGGGGGGGTGGTGCGGCATGGCTAACAATGACATCAATATTCCACATAATTATTGTCATGCAATAGATATAAAAAATACAGTATATGGTCGGTGGTGTCAAAGTATTTGGTTGACAATGGTCCAGGAATCTCTCCCATACTGCATGGTAACAAGAATCCTCAATAACGTTCAATTGTGCTGTTAAACACAGAGCCCAAGACTCCTCTTTGACATCTGTCCCCAGCAGTCACCAAATGCTTACTTAGCCAGTGGTGTTCCTTTCTCATGAAACGGTAAAACTAACATACCTTCTTCTGATGCAAGGCTACCAGGTTTGTAGTTACCCATTTTCTCGCTTTCATTTTTCTAACCGTTCCCCTTTTGGAGCCTTTATGAAAAGCCTCCTGAAAATCCAAATGTACTACATCATTTACTGTGGAGTTCAGTCTTTGAGACAGATCTCAAAATAATTTTTAGATATTAGGGATCAAGGGTGAGTAGGATAATAAGGGAATGTGGAGTAGAGAGAGATGATCAGCTGGGGGAGATCTATGGTCCCACTCCAGGCTCTTACCGTCTTGTCTTTCATTCCTCTTCCGAGCTAGTGCCAGTCCTTTTGTGTTTTGACTATTCTTCAATTGCTCACTATTAAGCTGGCAGGTGCCAATCTTGACCCAATGACAGTGAGGAGAGTGAGGTTCGGATGAGGGCCTGAACTCTGATGTCGGGAGTACCATACACTAAGTCTCCATCAGACTCTGCCATAAAGTCAGGAGCAAGGATCTAGGAAATAGGCTGTGCTTTAAGGCTCAGACGTCCTTCATACACGTGGCAAAGCTTATCACAGCAGGTATTACCACTGAAACAGTATGGAATATACTGGTCATCTGTACTCACCGGGTCCCCAGATCTCCTGGCACTGTTTATCCGCAGACTGACAGACACCCCCGTGGCAGAATAAATCTCCTTTGCTGCATTTGTGGCCATCTTTCAGGTACACATTATCAGGACAATTTGAGGAGACACCTGTGCAGAACTCAGGCAAATCACATTCTCCCTTCACTGGCCTACAAAGCGTTCCCTCTGGAAGAAACTGTAGAACACAGGCAGCAATGAAAGGCATTATTCTTTTATTGAGCAATTTTTTTTTAGCAGAGACAGAAAATGTGAATGAAGAGAGACTGCGGAAGGTAACACAAAAGAGGGATTTGGAAGTCCTTATCCATGAATCACAAAAAGCTCGCATTTAGTATGTTTTACGATCTACCATAATTACTGCAGTGTTCAACTTTTAACTTTGTTCTTTCTACCTTGTTCTTAAGATTCTGTACCTAGGCACCTATACCTAAGATGGTGCCTTGTGTGGCAACATTATACACTTTTCAGTGTATGCCTGTAATTTTAGACTTGAGTACATGCGACAATAAAATCAAAATCTATAGTCACAGGGAATTCGATCGTAAGGGGAGTAGATAGGCGGTTCTGCGGTCAAAAACGTGACTCCCGAATGGTATGTTGCCTCCCAGGGGCACAGGTCAGGGATGTCTCAGATTGACTGCAGGACATTCTGAAGGGGAGGGTGAACAGCCAGCTGTCGTGGTGCATATAGGCACCAGTGATATAGGTAATAAACGGGATAATGTCCTACAAGCAGTATTTAGGGAGTTAGGAGCCAAGTTAAAAGGATCTCAGAGGTAGTAATCTCAGGATCGCTCCCAGTGCCACGTACTAGTCAGAGTAGAAATGAAAGAATAGGCAGGATAAATGAGTGGCTTGAGAGATAGTGCAGGAGGGAGGGGTTCAGATTTTTGGGACATTGGGGCCGGTTCTGGTGGAGGTGGGCCTATTACAAATCAGACGGTCCATACCTGGGCAGGACTGGAACCAATGTCCAAGGGCGTGCTTTTGCTAACGCTGTTGGGGAGGGTTTAAACTAATGTGGCAGGGGGATGGGAACCAAATGAGGAGGTTAGTGGACGGTAAGGATGTAGTAACTAAAACCTGAAAGGAACTAGATAATGAACTCAGTGTGACTAAGGGGAAGAGTAGGCAGAGAGCAGATGATGAACGCAAAGGGACAGGTGGTCTGAGGTGCATTTGTTTTAATGGGAGAAGTGCAGTAGGTAAGGCAGATGAACTTCGGGCTTGGATTAGTACCCGGGAGTATGATGTTATTGCTGTTACTGAGACTTGGTTGAGGGAAGGGCAAGATTAGAACATAGAACACAGAACATAGAACATAGAACGTTACAGCGCAGCACAGGCCCTTCAGCCCTCGATGTTGCGCCGACCTGTGAAACCAATCTGAAGCCCATCTAACCTACACTATTCCCTTATCATCCATATGTTTATCCAAAGACCATTTAAATACCCTTAAAGTTGGCGAGTCTACAACTGCTGCAGGCCGGGCATTCCATGCCCTTACTACTCTCTGAGTAAAGAACCTACCTCTGACATCTGTCCTATATCTATCACCCCTCAATTTAAAGCTATATCCCCTCGTGCTAGCCATCACCATTCGAGGAAAAAGGCTCTCACTGTCCACCCTATCCAATCCTCTGATCATCTTGTATGTCTCTATTAATTCACCTCTTAACCTTCTTCTCTCTCATGAAAACAGCCTCAAGTCCCTCAGCCTTTCCTCATAAGACCTTCCCTCTAGACCAGGCAACATCCTGGTAAATCTCCTCTGCACCCTTTCCAATGCTTCCACATCCTTCCGATAATGCGGCGACCAGAACTCTACTAAACATCCCAGGATATAGGTGCTTCAGGTGGGACAGAGAGGGAGGTAAAAGGGGTGGAGGAGTTGCATGACTGGTCAAAGAGGATATCACAGCTGTGCTGAAGGAGGGCACTACGGAGGACTCGAGCAGTGAGGCAATATGGGCAGAGCTCAGAAATAGAAAGGGTGCAGTAACAATGTTGGGGCTGTACTACAGGCCGCCCAACAGCAAGTGTGAGATAGACGTACAAATATGTGACAGATTATGGAAAGATGTAGGAGCAACAGAGTGGTGGTGATGGGAGATTTTAATTTTCCCAACATTGATTGGGATTCATTTAGCGTTAGAAGTTTAGATGGAGCAGCATTTATAAGGAGCATCCAGGAGGGTTTTATAGAGCAGTATGTAAATCCTCCAACTCGGTAAGGGGCCATACTGGACCTGGTGTTGGGGAATGAGCACGGCCAGGTGGTTGAAGTTTCAGTAGGGGATTACTTTGCAAATAGTGATCACAGTTCCGTAAGTTGTAGAATGCTGATGGACAACATAAGAACACAAGAACTAGGAGCAGGAGTTCTCGAGCAGGCCCCTCAAGCTTGCCCCGCAATTTAATAAGATCATGGCTGATCTTTTTGAGACTCAGCTTCACTTACCCATCCACTCAACATAACCCCTAATTCCTTTACTGTTCAAAAATTTATCTAGCCTTGCCTTAAAAACATTCAGCGAGGAAGCTTCAACCGCTTCACTGGGCAGGGAATTCCACAGATTCACAACCCTTTGGGTGAAGAAGTTCCTCCTGACCTCAGTCCTACATCTGCTTCCCTTTATTTTGAGGCGATGCCCTCGAGTCCTAGTCTCACCTGTGAGCGGAAACAACCTCGCTGCCTCCACCTTTCCTATTCCCTTCATAATCTTATATGTTTCTATAAGATCTCTCCTCATTCTTCTGAATTCCAATGAGTATAATCCCAGTCTACTCAGTCTCTCCTCATAATCCAACCCTCTCAACTCTGGAATCAACAGAGTGAATCTCCTCTGCACCCCCTCCAGTGCTAGTATATCCCTTCTCAAGTAAGGAGACCAAAACTACACACAGTACTCCAGGTGTGGCCTCACCAGGACCCTATACAGCTGCAGCACAGCCTCCCTGTTTTTCAACTCCATCCCTCTAGCAATGACAGACAAAATTCCATTTGCCATTTTAATTACCTGCTGCACCTACAATCCCACCTTCAGCGATTCATGTACAAGGACACCACAAGTCCCTCTGCACAGCAGCGTGCTGCAATTTTTTACCATTTAAAACATAGTCCATTTTGCTGTTATTGCTACCAAAATGGATGACCTCACACTTATCAACATTGTACTCCATCTGCCAGACCTTTGCCCACTCACTTAGACTATCCATATCCCTCTGCAGACTTTCAGTGTCTTCTGCACACTTTGTTCTACCACTCACCTTAGTGCCATCTGCAAATTTTGACACACCACACTTAGTCCCCAACTCTAAATCATCTATGTAAATTGTAAACGATTGAGGTCCCAAAACTGATCCCTGAGGCACACCGCTAGCCATTGACTGCCAAGCAGAAAAACACACATTTACCCCTACTCTTTGCTTACTGCTGGTCAACCAATCCTCTATCCATGCCAATACATAACCTGGAATACTGTGCAACTTTATCTTATGTAGCAGCCTTTGGTGTGGCACCTTGTCAAATGCCTTCTGGAAATCCAGATATACCACATCCACAGGTTCCCCATTGTCCACCATGCAAGTAATGTCCTCAAAGAATTCCACCAAATTAGTTAAACATGACCTACCCTTTATGAACCCATGCTGGGTGCTCCCAATGGGACAATTTATATCCAGATGTCTTGCTATTTCTTTCTTAATGATAGATTCAAGCATTTTCCCCACTACCGAAGTTAAGCTAACTGGCCTATAGTTACCTGCTCTTTGTCTTCTTCATTTTTTAAAAAGTGGCGTCACATTGGCTGTTTTCCAATCTGCGGGAACCACCCCAGAGTCCAGTGAATTTTGGTAAATAGTTACTAGTGCATTTGCTATTTCCCCCATCACCTCTTTTAGTACCCTGGGATGCATTTCATCAGGGCCAGGAGACTTGTCTACCTTTAGCCCCCATTAGCTTGCCCAGCACTGCCTCCTTAGCGATAATGGCAGTTTCTAGGGCCTCACCTGCTATAACCTTCTTGCTATTAGTTTTCAGCATGTTATTTGTGTCTTCCACAGTGAAGACTGACACGAAATAACTGTTTAATACCTTGGCTATTTCCTCATTCCCAGTTATTAAATTGGCCTTCTCATCCTCTAAAGGACCAATGTTTACCTTCGCCACTCTTTTACGATTTACATATTTATAGAAACTTTTGCTGCCTGTTTTTATATTCTGCGCTGGTTTACTCTCATAAACTATCTTACTTTTCTTTATAACAAGCATGGGGCTGGATGAACACAGCAGGTCAAGCAGCATCATAGGAGCAGGAAAACTTGACGAAACGTTATCTCGGATTCTCCAGCATCTGCGGTACCTTTTATCTCTGATTACTTTTCTTTATGACTTTTTTTGTGGCTTTCTGTTGGCCTTTAAAGATTTCTCAGTTTACTAGTTTCCCACTACACTTTGCTTTTCTGTATGTGTTTTTTTTTTCAATCTGATACGTTCCTTTATTTCCTTAGACACCCATGGCTGGCTCTCTCTTTTCCTACAGTTCTTCCTTATCACTGGAATATACTTCTGCTGAGCACTGTGAAAAATTGTTTTGAAAGTCTCCACTGTTCCTCAATTGACCCACCATAAAGTTTTTGCTCCCATTCTACCTTAGCTAACTCCTCCCTCACTCCTTCATAGTCTCCTTTGTTTAAGCACAGGACACAGGTACTGGATTTAACCTTCTCACACTCCATCTGTATTTTAAATTTGACCATACTGTGATCGCTCCTTCCAAGAGGATCCCTAACTGTGAGATCATTAAGTATTCCTGTCTCATTACACAGGACTAGATCTAGGATAACTTGCTCCCTCGTAGGTTCCATTAAATATTATTCAAGGAAATTATCGCGGATGCATTCTATGAACCCCTCCTCAAGGCTGCCATGACCGACCTGGTTGACCAATCGATACGTAGATTAAAATCCCCCATGATAATTGCTGTACCATTTTTACATGCATTAGCTATTTCTATGTTTATTGACTGCCCCACCACGATGTGGTTATTTGGTGGCCTATAGACCACACCTATCAGTGATTTCTTCTCCCTGCTATTCCTAATTTCCACCCAAATGGATTCAACCTTTTGTTCAGTAAAACCTATATCATCTCTCACTACCGCCCTGATATCATCCTTAAAAATCAGAGCAACACCACCTCCCTTACCTTCCTGTCTGTCCTTCCGAACAGTTTGATACCCCGGATATTTACCTCCCAGTCATGACCATCCTGTAACCATGTCTCTGTAATGGCCACTAAATCATACCCATTTGCCATGATTTGCACCGTCAACTCATCCACCTTGTTTCGAATGCTCCGAGCATTCAGATAAAGTGCCCTTATGTCAGTTTTTGCACCTTCTTTTTGGGTCCTATTACCTCCAAAGATGAGAGTGGTCCTAAAGGAAGAGTGATAAATTGGGGGAAGTCCAACTATAGCAAAATTCAGCATGAGCTGGGGAATGTGGATTGGAAGCAGCTGTTTGAGGGTAAATCCAAATTTGACATGTGGGAAGCTTTTAAAGACAGCTTGATTAGAGTGCAGGACAGACATGTCCCTGTGAAGATGAGGGATAGAAAGGGCAAGATTAGGGAACCATGGATTACAGGTGAAATTGTGAGACCAGAAAAGAGGAAAAAGGAAGCATACATAAGGTCTAGGTGACTGAAAACAGACAAAGCTTTGGAAGAATATCGGGAAAGTAGGACCAATCTGAAACGAGGAATTAAGAGGGCTAAAAGGGGTCATGAAATATCTTTAGCAAACAGGGTTAAGGAAAATCCCAAAGCCTTTTATTCGTACATAAGGAGCAAGAGGATAACTAGAGAAAGGGTTGGCCCACTCAAGGACAAAGGAGGGAAGTTATGCGAGGAGTCAGAGAAAATGAGTGGGATTTTTAATGAGTACTTTGCGTCGGTATTCACTGAGGAGAGGGACATGACGGATGTTGAGGTTAGGGATAGATATTTGAGTACTCTAGGTCAAGTCGGCACAAGGAGGGGGGAAGTGTTGCGTATTCTAAAAGGCATTAGGGTGGACAAGTCTCCAGGTGCGGATGGGATTTATCCCAGGTTAGTGAGGGACTTGAGAGAAATCAGGAAAGTGGAATTCAGAATTATCAGATCAATCATGAACATGTTGAATGGTGAACAGACTTGATAGATTGAATAGACTATTTCTGCTCCTCCAGCTTATAGTGTTGCTCTCTGTGCTTGTGAAGAAAGCCGAGGATGCTGATTGTTATTACCTGCAGCATTATAGTTCCCAGTATGACATAGAATGATCCAATGAGCTCTTACTTTGCAGTTCTTACAGCAGAGGCCAGAGTCCAAAGAGCATTGTGCACCAGGTTTGAATTGACATGTCAAGGGCTCACAGCAGGGGTTTGCACATTCCTGAGGGCAAAACAAATACAGAAATTAACAATTAGTAAGGTGATATCTCAACTTTTCAATGACTCAGCCACAAAGCAGTAAAATGGATTACTCTGACTAGAGGCCACTGAGACAAAAGATCGTGAATTCAACATTCTGTTCCAGGGTTTAAGCACAAAACATGCTGCAGTCAATTCCTGAGAGTGGGGGAGGGAGTGCATTTTACGATGTCCGATCTCCCATTAAGTTCTGAACAAGGTTTTCCCACTGTCACTGGGTTAAGACTGGAAATCCTTTCACTACAGGATTACGGATACAACTAAATCACTGGTCCATGGCATTTCAAGAAGGAAGCTCACCTCCTGCTTCTCAAGAGCAAATTCCAATGGAAATAAGTACTAGTCCAGCCAGTGATTACCAAACTATCATAAACAAAATCATAAAGATTACTCAGAGATAAGTTCGGTTTGTTTCCAGTATTGCACAGATAAATATGGAACAACAAATTCTGACCCATTGAACAGGACAAACGGATTCTGATTCATTGTCAAGTCAACTCTGATTAGTGGAAGTGTTGACACGGAGAAAGCAATCAGGAATCATTGTCTGTCCAGACTTCCAGGTAACTAAAATAAAGACTCCTTTCATTTACAGAGAATGGGCACCTCCATCTGGATATCTGTCATTCCCGGCCAGTGTAAATAAACCTCATTATGAACTCAACCAATTATCTGCGATTAGCTGTCAGTGTTAATGGTAAAACACTCAAAATTGCTCATCAAATCGAGAAATCGCATCTTTAAATTGCAAAAAGGACTATGAAGCTTAGGTATTGAGGTAGCAGGAGCTTTATTAAGGAGATAGTATGAACTGCTGATGCTGAAGTCAGAGATGACACAGGGTCAGTGGGAGAAACACAGCAGGCCAGGCAGCATCAGAGGAGCAGGAAAGGTGACGTTTCGGGCCTAGACCCTTCATCAGAAATGGGGGAGGGGAAGAGGGTTCTGAAATAAATAGGGAGGGGGGGTGCAGATAGAAGATGGATAGAGGAGAGGATAGGTGGAGAGGAGACAGACAAGTCAAAGAGGCAGGGATGGAGCCAGTAAAGGTGAGTGCAGGTGGGGAGTTAGGGAGGAGATAGGTCAGTCCAGGTCAAGGGAGCAGGATGAGGTTAGTAGGTAGGAGATGGGGGTGGGATTTGAGGCGGGAGGAGGGGATAGGTGGGAGGAAGGACAGGTTAGGGAGGCGGAGACGAGCTGGGCTGGTTTTGGGATGCGGTTGGGGGAGGGGAGATTTTGAAGCTTGTGAAATCCACATTGATACCATTGGGCTGCAGGGTTCCCAAGCGGAATATGAAGTGCTTTCTCTGCAATTTTCGGGTGGCATCGTTGTGGCACTGCAGGAGGCCCAGGATGGACATGTCATCTGAGGAATGGGAGGGGCAGTTGAAATGGTTCACAACTGGGAGGTGCAGTTGTTTAGTGCAAACCGAGCACAGGTGTTCTGCAAAGCAGTCCCCAAGCCTCCGCTTGGTTTCCCTGATGTAGAGGAGGCCGCAATGGGAACAGCGGATACAATATACCACATTAGCAGATGGGCATGTGAACATCTGCTTGATGTGGAAGGTCTTCTTGGGGCCTGGGATGGGGGTGAGGAGGGAGGTGTAGGTGTTGGGTGTGGTGGGGCTGGAGGGGTGTGTGGAGCGGACAAGGGAGTCCCAGAAAGAGTGGTCCCTCTGGAAAGCAGATAAGGTTAGGGAGGGAAAAATGTCTTTGGTGGTGGGGTCGGATTGCAGATGGCAGAAGTGCCGGAGGATGATGCGTTGGATCCGGAGGTTGGTGGGGAGGTACGTGAGGATGAGGGAGATTCTTTTTTGGTTGTTATTGCTTGGAGGGGTTGTGAGGAATGAGTTCCGGAAAATGTGGGAGACATGGTCAAGGGCGTTCTCAACCACTGAGGGGGGGATGTTGCGGTCCTTGAAACACGAGGACATCTGAGATGTATGGGAGTGGAATGCCTCATCATGGGAGCAAATGCAGTGGAGGTGAAGGAATTAGGAATAGGGAATGGCAGTTTTTCAGGAAGGTGGGTGAGAAGAGGTGTATTCCAGGTAGCTGTGGGAGTCGGTGGGCTTGAAATGGATACCGGTTTCCAGGTGGTTGCCAGAGATGAAAACAGAGACGTCCAGGAAGGGGAGAGGGGTATCAGAGATGGTCCAGGTGAACTTAAGGTTGGGGTGGAAGGTGTTGGTGAAGTGGATGAACTGTTCGAGCTCCTCGTGGGAGCACGAGGCGGCGCTGATACAGTCATCAATGTAGCGGAGGAAGAGGTGGGGTTTAGGGCCAGTGTAGCTATGGAAGAGGGATTGTTCCTTGTAACCTACAAAGAGGCAGGCATAGCTTGGGCCCATGCGGGTACTCATGGCCACCCCCTTTGTCTGTAGGAAGTGGGAGGAATTGAAAGAGAAGCTGTTGAGGGTGAGGACGAGTTTGGCTAAGCGGATGATGGTGTCACTGGAGGGGGATTGGTTGGGCCTGTGGGACAGGAAGAAGCGGAGGGCCTTTAGGACATCTGCATGGGGAATGCAGGTGTATAGGGGCTGGACGTCCATGGTAAAGATGAGGCATTGGGGACCGGGGAATTGGAAGTTATGGAGGAGATGGAGGGCATGTGTGGTGTCACGGACGTAGGTGGGGAGTTTGTGGACCAAGGGGGAGAAAATGGAGTCTAGGTAGGTGGAGATAAAAGGTACTGCAGATGCTGGAGAATCTGAGATAACAAGGTGTGGGGCTGGATGAACACAGCAGGTCAAGCAGCATCATAGGAGCAGGAAAACTTGACGTTTCGGGCCTAAACCCTTCATCAGAAATGGGTACCTGGTTTGCTTCAGGACGCGGTCGAGCAGTTTCAATGCCGAAGAGGTTATGAGAGAGTTGCAGTGGGAGAGAGATTCCCTGAGGTTTGTCCGGAGGAAGGAGGGTAACTTCTTCAGGGTAGGCATCCTTAGAAGAGGCTTCGCAGTGGGGTTAAAATTGTATCAGAGAAAATAGGAACTGCAGATGCTGGAGAATCCGAGATAACAAGCATGGGGCTGGATGAACACAGCAGGTCAAGCAGCATCATAGGAGCAGGAAAACTTGACGTTTCGGGCCTAAACCCTTCATCAGAAATGGCCACACCTTGTTATCTAGGTAGGTGGAGATGAGTTCGGTGGGGCAGGAGCAGGTGGAGACAATGGGTCGACCAGAGCATTCAGGTTTGTGGATTTTGGGAAGGAGATAGCAGCGGGCGGTGTGGGGTTGGGGAACCCATAATCATTGATCCCCTTACCAACAAAGAACCTATACATCTCTCTCTTAAGTACATTCAACAACTTGACCTCCACAGCCCTCTGTGGCAATGAGTTCCCCAGAGTCACCACCCTCTGGCTGAAGAAATTCCTCCTTGTCTCAGTTCCAAAGAGTCGTCTCTTCACTCGGAGGCTGTGTCCTCGAGTCGTAGTCTCTCCTACTTGTGGAAATATCTTCTCCATGTCCACTCTATCCAGGCCTCTCAGTATTCTGTGAATCTTCGATTACAGCGACACTGTAGCTCAGAGGCTAGCATTGCTCGTATTGATGCCTCACAGCACCAGGGATCCAGGTTTGATTCCACCCACAGGTGACTGTCTGTGTGAAATCTGCACATTCTCCCAATATCTGCATGAGTTTCCGTCAGGTGCTTCATTTCCTCCCACAGTCCGAAGATGTATAAATTGAATGGATTAACCATGAGAAATACAAAGTTATAGGGATAAGGTTGGGGGACGGGTCTAGGTGGGTTGCTCTTTGGAGCAGTCTCTGGTCAGAAGTAAGCCAATGGGTTCTCGTCACAACTTGAAACCAATTCTACTTTTACACAAAGCCTCTAAACCACAGGATAAATGGTGTTTTGTAAACCAGGCTATGAAGCCTGGCCACCACTCTGCTGTGCCTCCTCTTTACCTCAGGTTTGCCGCAGTCACAGTCCTCGCCTTTCTCCAAGAGTAAGTTGCCACATTCGTAGGCAGCAACCAGTTGGCTGGGACTCGGCACGTTGTACAGACAGGTCCCAACACCATGGCTGATGCTGTTCACCAAGTCCTCTCGGCTGCAACTGCTGAAGGTTGTTGGCGAAACTGAACTGAAGATAAAAATGCACAGAAGTGTCAAAGACAGTCAAAAGAAAGTGGAAGTGCAGAAAAAACTGAGAAAAAAAACAATGTGGGGATACAGGGAATAAGGTGGGGAAATAGCACCAATTTAGCTTCTCTTGCCAAGAGCCAGTGTGGTCACTGCAGAGGCGCCGAATGGCATCATTCCATGCATTAGGCTTTGAAAAATTCGATGAAATACTGGGGAAATATATCTACAAAATAGTGTGCAAACAATGAAAGGTGTCTCTTGCAGGGGGAACAATTCTAGTCTAACAAGAGGGAAAGAAAGAAGCAACAACAATGTGTTGTCAACCACAAACAGATATGCATCAGAAAAATTTCAAATGTACAAATGGCCGAATAAAAGCACATGGGAGGAAGGATTCTAAATGCAGAGATTGTTTGAATGGTATGGAGATAACAATGTGGGGATTTTAATCTAAAATTAGAATCATAGAACTTTACAGTACAGAAGGAGGCCATTCAACTCCCTGTGGCTGTACTGGCACCTGAAAGAGCTCGAAAAATGAAGGGTCTAGGCCCGAAGCGTCGGCTTTCCTGCTCCTATGATGCTGCTTGACCTGCTGTGTTCATCCAGCCTCACACCTTGTTATCGCGGATTCTCCAGCGTCTGCAGTACCTTTTATCTCTGAAAGAGCTACCCAGCTAGTCCCACACTCCAGCCCTATCGCGGTAGCCCTCCAGCTTCATCACTTCCAAATTTATATCCAGCTCTGTTTTGAAACCTCCCATGGAATTCACCTTCACTACTCACCCAGGTAGTGCATTTCAAATCCTAACAACTCTCCTGAGTAAAGAAGTTTCTCCTCGTCTCACTCCTAACTGTCTTAGTGATGGTCTTGAAATTGAGACCACCTGGTTACTGACATAATGGCTAGGAGAAACAGAACTTTTCTTTCTTTATTCATTCAGGGGATGAGGGCATCCTTCCTTATCCTATCAAAATTGTTTGTAATTTTGAGCACATTAATAAGGTCATTTTTTAATATTCTCTGCTTCAAGGAGAACAAGCCCGATTTCACTTATTTTACCGAGCTTCATTCTAGTAAATCTCCTTTGAACTCTCTCCAGGGCTTTAACATCCTTCCTTAAATAAGATGCCCAGAAATGAGCACAGAACTCCAAATATGATCTGACCGATGTCTGGTAGAGGTATAGCATCAGTTCCTTGTTTTTATGTTCTATGCCTCCATTTATAAACCCGAGGATCTCATAAGCCTTCGCAACAACTGTTACAATTTGCCTGGCCAGCTTCAGAGAATCTTGCATGTGAACCCTGAGGTCCCTCTGCTCCTGTACTCCCCTCAATGTTGTACCACTGAGTCTGTATTGTCTCTCCTTGATTCTTCTACCAAAATTCATTACCTCACATTTCTCTGCATTGAAATTCATCCGCCAAGTGTCTGCCCATTTGGCCAACTTGTCAATATCCTTTTGAAGTCGCTCAGCATCATCCTCACAATTCACTATACTCCCTAGCTTGGTATCATCTGCAAATTTAGAGATTTTGCCATCAACATCCATCTCTAAATCGTTTATATAAATCAAAAAAAGCAAGCATCCCAGCACCAATCTCTGGGAAACATTACTTTCACCTCTCCTCCAATCTGAGAACTGCCAATCTATACCAAGTCTCTATTTCCTATCTTTTTGCTAACTTTGAATCCATGCTGCCAAGGACCGATCAATCCCAAACATTTCTAATTTGCTAACCATCCTGCCACGTGGCTTTCTCAAAGTCCAAATATACAATATCCACAGCATGACCCTCATCCACTGCCTGTGTCACCTCATCAAAGGACTTAACTACATTTGTCAGACTTTACCTGCTATTGACAAAGCCATGTGGACAGTCTGATATTTACTTATTTTTTTCGAAGTGTATATTTAACATATACCCTATATGGCATCCACCAATTTTTCCTAATATTGATGTCGAGCTGACAGGTCTGTAGTTCTCGGGTTATCCTTTGCTCCTTTGTTACACATCAGTGTCACATTTGCAATCCTCCAGTTCCCCAGGACTAATCATGTGTTCAGACAGGCCAGGAACATTTCCCTCAACTGCTCTATAATTTGCTCCTTTACCTGTTTCAGCAACCTAGGATGCATCCCATCCAGGCTTGGCGACTAGTCTACTTGGTGTATTGCCAGAAATGAGGAAGCTCTGAGGAAGGGTAACTCGATCTGAAATGTTAACTCTGATTTCTCTTCACGAATGCTACCAGACCTGTTAAGCTTTTCCGGCAAATTTCTGTTTTTGTTTCTGATTTACAGCATGCACGTTTTTTTTTTAAAGTTAGATTTTAGTCACCATCTCCTAATTTGGTGAAGACAGAAGCAAAGTATTTATTTAGTACCTCTGTGATACTCTTTGCTTCAGTGACCAACTTAGCCTGCTAGGTCCTTATGGGAGTACATTTCTTACTACTTCTATGTTTATGAACACTGTATTATTTGTTTTAGTGCAGCCTGCTATCCTTTCCTCATGCATCCTCTTAACCTTCCTTATTGGGGGAGGCTATTATTGCTGGACTGTTAATCCAGAGACCCAGGTAACATTCTGGCGTCCCAGGTTCAAATCCTGCCATGGTAGATGGTGGAATTTGAATTCAATAAAATATCTGGAATTAAGAGTCGAATGATGACCGTGAATCCATTGTCAGGAAAAACTTATCTCGTTCACTAATATCCTTGAGGGAAGGACACTGCCATCCTTACCTGGTCTGGCCTACATGTGACTCCAGACTCACAGCAATGTGGTTGACTCTGAACTGCCCTCTGGGCAATTAGGGATGGACAATAAATGCTGCCTGGCCAGTGATGCCCTCATCCCATTAATGAATAAAAAAAAAAATCCAGTCTAGCATCTTTCCTGCATTCAGGATACTCTTTCTGATTTCTATTGCTGTTATTATTCTGATGTGCATCATATTTGTCCTTTTTCTTCCTTATTTTCTCATCGATATCCTTAGTCATCCAGGCTACTGTAGCTTTGGATACTCTATTTATTTCTCATGGATATGTACCTAGATTAGAGTCATAGAGACATAGAGATGTACAGCATGGAAATGGACACTTCTGTCCAACTCATCCATGCCAATCAGATATCCTAAATTAATATAGTCCTATTTACCAGCATTTGGCCCATATCCCTCTAAACCTTCCTATTCATCTACTCATCCAAATGTCTTTTAAATGTTGTAATTGTACCAGCTTCCATCACTTCCTCTGGTAGCTCATTCCATGTATGCATCATCCTCTGCATGAAAAAGTTACCCCTTAAATCCCTTGTAAATCTTTTCCCTCTCACCTTAAACCTATGCCCTTTACTTTTGGACTCCCCCATCCCAAGGAAAAGACCTTGACTATTCATCCTGTCCATGCCACTCATGATTTTATAAACTTCTATAAGGTCACCCCTCAGCCTCCAGGGAAAATAGCCCCAGCCTATTCAGCCTCTCCCTATAATTCAAATCTTCCAAACCTGGAAACATCCTTGTAAATCTTTTCTGAACCCTTCCAAGTTTCACAACATCCTGCCTATTGCAGGGAGACCAGAACTGAATGCAGTATTCCAAAAGTGTCCTAAACCAATGTCCTATACAGCCACAGCATGACCTCCCAGACTCAATGCACTGACCAATAAAGGCAAGCGTACCAACCTCCTCCTTCACTGTCCCATCTACCTGTGACTCTACCTTCAAGGAACTGTGAACCTGCACTCCAAGGTCTCTTTGTTCAGCAACACACCCCAGGACCTTACCATTAAGTGTGTAAGCCTTATACTGATCTGTCTTTCCAAAATGCAGCACCTCACATTTATCTAAGCTAAACTCAGACTGTCACTCATCAGCCCACCAGCCCAAGCTCTCATTGTACTCTGAGGTAACCTTCTTGGCTGTCTGCTTCACCACCAATATTGGTGTCATCTGCAAAATTACTAACCACACCTCCTCCGTTCACATCCAAATCATTTATCTAAATGACAAAAAGCAGTGGACCCAGCACCAATCCTTGGAGCACTCCTCATGGCTTCTAGTCTGAAAAGCAACCCTCCACCACCTATTTCTGAAGAAGGGTCTAGGCCCGAAGCTTTCCTGCTCCTCTGATGCTGCTTGGCCTGCTGTGTTCAGCCAGCTCTACACCTTGTTACCTCCACCAGTACCCTCTGTTTTGCACCCTATTCATCTCCTTTTAGAATTGTTCCCATTTTTCATCTACTGTTTTACCTACCAAAATATGTTTCCAACCTTAGTTATTGACTGAATGCACTGAATGCAGTGCAATCCAGATCCTCACGACCCTGTGGGGAAATGTTTTTCTTCAAATTCCCTCCAACCTCCTGTATTTCACAGGATTATGCCCCTTGTTGCTGAACGTTCAACTAAATGGGAACAGCTGCTTTCTATCCATTCTCTCCATGCCTCTCAGAATCATACACATCCCTATCATGTTCCACACTCAGCACTCTCTGCGCCAAAGAAAAACATTAAAACATTGAATGATCCTCCACATTGCCCAAATGTTCCCACCAGGCTTTAAGAATAACAGCCATTAGAAGTTATGGGTGGCATGGTGGCTCAGTGGTTAGCACTGCTGCCTCACAGCGCCAGGGATCTGGGTTCGATTTCGGGCAACTGTCTGTATGGAGTTTTCACATTCTCCCTGTGTCTGTGTGGGTTTCCTCCAGGTGCTCCGGTTCCTCCCACCATCCAAAGATGTGCAGGTTAGGTGGATTGGTCATGGTAAATTGCCCGTAGTGTTTAGGGATGTGTAGATTAGGGGGATGGGTCTTGGTGGGATGCTCTGAGTGTCAGTGTGGAATTGTTGGGCCGAAGGGCCTGTTCCCACATTGTAGGGATTCTGAAAAGACAAAAGCTGCTTTCTATCCATCCTCTCCATGCCTCTCATCATATACACCCTCCACATTGCCCAAATGTTCCTACCAGGCTTTAAGAATAACAGCCATCAGAAGTTTATAACTTAAACAAAACTCAACAATGTATTATTAATACCGTAACTTTAGTAGAAAAAGTTAAACAACAATGATCTAGTTAACGTCTATGATTTAAGCCCAATCTTCTTTGACCATAAAGCCCCTCCTCACACATAACACAAGGACAGACAAGGACAATTAAAGAATAAACTGTAAAAGAAAATGAGTTGTAACTGGCCAGCTCAATAACTATTTGAATGATAAGTGCCACACTTTTATGAAATTTTTTAAATGATGCATTGTATTACAGGCACATGAGATTGCATCTTGCTTAGATTCCAAAGTCACGAGTCAACGCAAACATGCTTCCAGCAGGCTCCAAGGAATATTCACATCTTTTCTCAGAACATTCAACAATTCTTTAACTGAATGGAAAACAAATGAGGGTAAAACTCAAACACAACTTCCCGGATCAGCAGCTTCCGAACACATGGACTTCTGTAAGACCTTTGACAAGGTCTCTCATGGTAGGCTCATACAGTAGATAAAGTCACACGGGGTCAGCGGTGAGCTTGCAAGATGGATAAAAAATTGGCTCAGTCATAGAAGACAGAGGGTAGCAGTAGAAGGGAGCGTTTCTGAATGGAGAGCTGTGACTAGTTGGTTCCTCAGGGATCAGTGTTGGGACCTTTGCTATTTGTAATATATATAAATGATTTAGATGAGAATGTAACTGGTTTGATTAGTAAGTTTGCCGATGACACAAAGGTTGGTGAAATTGCGGAAAGCGATGAGGACCTTCAAAGGATACAGCTGGATATAGATTGGTTGATGACTTGGGCAGAGAGATGGCAGATGGAGTTTAATCCGGAAAAATGTGAGTTAATACATTTTGGAAGGTCTAATCCAGATGGAAAATATACAGAAAATGGCAGCACCCTTAAGAGTACTGATAGGCAGAGGAATCTGGGTGTACAGGTATACAGGTCACTGAAAGTGGCAACACGGGTGGAAACGGTAGTCAACAAGGCATACAGCATGCTTGCCTTCATCGGCCGGGGCACTGAATTTAAAAATTGGCAGGTAATGTCGCAGCTTTATAGAACCTTAGTTAGGCTGCATTTGGAATATTGTGTTCAATTCCAGTCGCCACACTGCCAGAAGGATGTGGTGCCTTTGGAGAGGGTACAGGAAAGATTTACCAGGATGTTGCCTGGTATGGTGGGCATTAACTATGAGGAAAGGTTGGAGAAACTTGGGTTGTTCTCAGTGGAATTTTGAAGGTTGAGGAGCGATCTGATAGAGGTCTACAAGATTATAAAGGGCATGGAGAGACTGGACAGTCAGAAGCTTTTTCCCAGGGTGGAAGAGTCAGTTACCAGGGGCCATGGGTTTAAGGTGTGAGGGGCAAGGTTTAAAGGTGATGTACGAGGCAATTATTTTACACAGAGGGTGGTGGGTGCCTGGAACTCGCTGCCAGGGGAGTTGCGGAAGCAGATACTGTGGTGACTTTTAAAGGGCGTCTTGATAAATACATGAATAGGATGGGAATACGGTCCCCAGAAGGGTAGGGGGTTTTAGTTGTGACTGGCAGCATGTCGGTGCAGGCTTGGAGGGCCAAAGGGCCTGTTCCTGTTCTGTAATTTTCTTAGTTCTTTGTTCTATCCGGCCCACAGTATAACCCAGTCAAAACCAATTCAATCTATGGTTTCTCACTCATTTCTACATTCTCTGTGGTTGGCTAGCAAGCACCAGTCTCCTCTTGATTGACCAAAGCAATATGCAACCAGTTGCCACTCCTTAAGCATAACAACATCCTGGTGCCAGTGTTCTTAGAACAATAACTAACCTGCAATTATCTTTCCAGGGAGTTCCTATCATCAAAATGGACAACAGTTTGTTCTCCATTCCTTTTTTCAAAAATAAAAATCAACTGACGATCAAAGTTCAAAGTTTCAGCTTCAGCTCATAGTTCCAAACCAAAAACGAGAAAAATATCAAAAAAAAGTGATGGTCTTGTCAAGGATGTTACACTTCGCTTCACTGGTGAGGTGACTCCCAGGTAAATAAGCCCGAATCCACGGCTGTAAAGTTTTTATACTCACTGCTCTGTGCATCTACCCTACCCCATCTCAGGATCTAATACAGTCTAGTTCATATGAACACATTGAAGAGTACAGAAATAGATTACAAAAATGGTCCCAGGAATTGAACACTTCAGTTATAAAAGATCAGAACTCACGAGAGATCCCAGAATTAACAAACATCCTTGGTGATGGTGCCATAGTTAAAATGTCAACAAGCCCAGCTAATCTGGAGCTGCCTTGCACAGTTCCTGACATTGGCCCCCGTTGTGACAGACGGACAGAGGGAAATCAGTGCCTGCTGTGTGGGCTGGGACCTAGAGCTCCTGCTGGATGGAATGGGGCACAGGCAGGACTTCTGCTAACATTGAAATAGGAGTAGGAGTAGGAGTAGGCCATTTAGCTGCCATCGAGCCTGCTCCATTGTTCAACATGATCATTGCTGATTATCCGACTCAGTAACAAAAACAGAAATTCCTGGAAAAGCTCAGCAGGTCTGTGGAGAGAAATCAGAGTTAATGTTTTGGGTCCGGTGACCTTTTGTTTAATATCCAACTCAGTAACCTGTTCATCCTTTCTCCCCAGACACTTTGATCCCTTTAGTCTGAAAAACCACACCTAACTTTAAAAAAAAATCAATATTTTGGCCTCAGCCTGCTTCTATGGTAATGAATTCCACATGCTCACCACTCTCTGGGTGAACAAATTTTTCCTCATTTCATCCTAAATGGTTGACCCTCTATTGTTAGACAGTAGCCTTTGATACTGGACTCTCTGATCATTGGGAATATACTCACCCTGCTTAAACCTGTTAGAATTTGATAGGCTGCTATAAGATCCCTTCTCTTTCGTCTAAACTCCATGGAATACATTTGTAACCTATCCAGTCACTCTTATCTGTTCTGCCACCCCTTGGGGGTACAAGGGACTAGTCAGCCCAAAGCTGGAATGCTGTGAACAGTTTTGGGTTCCTTATCTAAGTAAAGATAAAATGGCATTGGAGACAATCCAGAGAAGGTTCACTAGGCTGATCCAAGGTATGGATGGAGATAAAAGGTACTGCAGATGCTGGCGAATCCGAGATAACAAGGTGTGGGGCTGGATGAACACAGCAGGCCAAGCAGCATCATAGGCTGCGAAGCCTCTTCTAAGGATGCCTACCCTGAAGAAATTACCCTCCTCCCTCCGGACAAACCTCAGGGAATCTCTCTCTCACTGCAACTCTCTCATAATCTCTTCGGCCTTGAAACTGCTCGACCACGTCCTGAAGACTGGCTCCATCCCCGCCTCTTCGACTTGTCTGCCTCCTCTCCACCTATCCTCTCCTCTATCCATCCTCTATCCGCCTCCCCCTCTCTCCCTATTTATTTCAGAACCCTCTTCCCCTCCCCCATTTTTGATGAAGGGTCTAGGCCCAAAACGTCAAGCTTTCCTGCTCCTATGATGCTGCTTGGCCTGCTGTGTTCATCCAGCCCCACACCTTGTTACCTCTATAAGGTATGGATGGACTGTCTTATCAGGAGGTTTTAAGTAAATTGAGCCTGTAATCATTGGAATATAGAGGAATGAGAGGTAATCTTACTGAAATATACAAGATTCATGAGAATCATCTCATTATAAAGGGTCGTCCATTGAAGACAGAAATGTGGAGGAATTTCTCCTCTCAGAAGGTAGTGAATCTGTGGAATTCCTTACCACAGAGGGCTGTTGAGGTTGTGTCATGAAGTATATTCAAGATTGAAAGAGACAGGTTTTTAATCAGCAAATGAATTGGGGGTTATGAGGAAAAGACAGAAAGTAGAATTGAGGATGATCGATCACCCATGATGCAGTTGAATAGCCTGCTTCTGCTCCTACAGCTTATTGTCTTCTGGTTTTATGGACTGAAAACTGAGAGTCTGTGTGAGAGTTAATGCTGAGCCAGTGTTGCTCAATACCATTATTTTACCGATGATCGAGAGCAGACTCATGGAATGGGAATTGGTCGGGTTAAATCTATCCAGCATTTTGTGTACAAGACATACCCTGGTCAATTTTCCACATTGTCGGGTAGATGCCAGTATTGTCACTGTACTGTAACAGCTTGGCTCTTGGAGCAGCAATACTATTGCCTGCATGTTGTCAGGACCCGTACCCTTTGCATTATCAAGTGCTTCCAACCATTGCTTGGTATCACATGGAGTGAACTGAATTCACTGAATACTGGTATCTGTGAAGTTGGCAATATCTAGAAGATGCCAAGATCGCTCATTCTGTTAACACTTTCGCCTGAAGGTAGTTACTTCAGCTTTTTCTTTCACTAATGTGGTGGGATTTTCCAACTTTGACAATTGGGGTATTTATGGAAACCCCTCCCCAAGTAAGTTGTTAATGGAACCTTTCTAAAGCTCCCTGTGTCTGCAGGGAGCATACTGAAGATTTGAACTGTGCATTCCCTTGCTATGATAATTTCCTTAACACTTTTGGACATGAAATTGGAAATTTGATCTGACTGGATCTCCATGTGTAATCCATATTGAGTGAAGAATTGGGTTGACTTTAAGGTTTTGGAGTAGATCTGTGTCTCGGGATGTGGGTGTTGAGGTTGGTTGGCTTGCCGAGCTGGTTTGTTGTTCGGCAGACGTTTCATTACCGTGCTTAGTAACATCCTCAGGGCAACCTCCGATGAAGTGTCAGTGTGGTTCCCTGCCTGGTTTTTAAACTCTGGGGTCCGTTGCGATGGATTGCCTCACTTCCGGGTTTCCTTCGTAGTGGAATGTATATGGGGTTGAGTTCAATGTGTTTATTAATAGCAGGCTTTGTGGAGTGCCAGGCTTCTAGGAATTTTCGTGCCTGTCTCTGCCTAGCCTGTCGCAGGATTTTGGTGTTGCCCCAGTCGAAATGGTGGTTCTCCTTGTCCATGTGGACAAATATATCAGTTCACTCACCTTCCCAGAGTGCAATTCAACCGCTCCCACTCAGCTCCACTGCCGAAATGAAGAACTTACCTTTGTGGCAGCCCCCTGGTCCTCGCTCTCACCGCTCTCGCTGCTGCTGTAAAAATGGAGGCCGCTGATTTCACAAGGTAAGTATTTAAATGGAAAACTTAACTTTTCGGCAGCCCCCTGGTCCTCGCCCTTTCCACTCCCACTGCTGCATACACGTGGAAGAAAACCTCCTGGAATAATTTGCTGTAATCCTTACTGTTTCCATGCCCTCACTTGACCTTTCATGACTAGCAAAAAAGCTGCTACACTCATTCTGGGAAAATCACTCCACAAAAGTCCATCAACCTTATCTCTATTTGAACTATGGACAACAACCCCTACATTTCCCGTTCAGACATCAGTCAAACTCCAGATGCACCTGCTATAAAAGGTTTTGAATTAAAAAATAATTCAATGGATGTGGAAGTAGTTGGCTGGGCCAACATATCGATTAATTGATTGTCACACGTACCTAAGTACAGTGGAAAGCTTTGTTTACAAGCAGTACAGGCAGTTCATTGTAAGCAAAGTCATACAGATCATAAGGTGAAAAATAACTCGGACAGAGTAAGGCATACGGGTTACACTGCACAGGACGCGTGCTAGACAAGATCAACATTTACGAGATCAGCATTATTTGAAGTCAGTGAGTGCATTTATCAGTTTAATAATGACAGGGAAGAAGCTGTTCTTGAACCTGCTGGTGCATGCATTCGAGTTTCTGTATCTTCTGCCTGCCAAAGAGGTTTTAGGAAAGCATTACTGGGGGTGTGACCAGTCATTGATAATGTTGGCAGCCTTTATGGCCCTTCCCTAGTTGTCTTTGAAAACGTGGTGTTGAGCTGTCTTATTAAACTGCTGCAGCTATGTGCAGTAGGTAGACCCACATTGCCCCTAGGGAGGGAATTCCAGGATATTGACCCTGCAACAGTGACAGAATGGCAATATATTTCCAAGTCAGGAAGGTAAGTGGCTTGGATGGGAATTTGCAGGGGATGGTGTTCCATTGTATCTGCTGCCCATGTCCTTCTAGATGGAAGTGGTCTGGGTGTTGGAAGGTGCTGTCTGAGGATCTTTGGTGAATTTCTGCAGTGCGTCTTATAGATAGTACACGCTGCTGCGACTGAGTGTCAGTGATGGAGGGAGTGGATGCTTGTGGATGTGGTGCCAATCAAATGGACTGCTTTGTCCTAACCCTAATTCTATCAAGCTTCTTGACTGTGGGTAATCTAGAGACCCAGGTTAATGTTCTGGGGATACAAACTCGAAACCACCATGACAGATGGAAGAATTTGAATTAAATACATTCTGGAATAAAAACTTGATCAGTAGCAACTATATAACCAATGTCAATTGCCATAAAAACCTGTCTGGTTCACTGAGTTTAATTTAAGGAAGGAAATTTGCCATCTTGACTATTGGGGCAGCCCAATTACAGAATTAGCTTGCCTATCCAGCATTACAGTGAGGCCTTAAGTTAGCAGGATGGTAGCTTTGAGAAGGAGTTATCTCAAGGTAATAGGGTCTACTTTGAACAAAGAATTTTACAAATTAATATACAAGGACTTCTGTAAAAATAACATCTGCGGATCTCTGTAAAGGACAGTCTGATAAGAGATGTCTGGGACAGACAGCCTGAAGTTTGTAGCAAGCATTAGAAACAAAAGTATGATCCCACAATAAAATAGACAAATGATAAAGATGATATGATGTCTTGTAAAAACCCAAGGGTATCAGTCAAGCTCGTTGAGCTGGGAAAGTGATTCAGTTTTAATCCCATTAATGAAACAGTTGTTGTCTTATTAGGTAGAAGAATTAGTATAGAATATTCAGTCAGTAAATATCATCTTAAAAGAAACCATGTGACTAGAATGAGAAACAATGCAGCTGCAAGATCAAGGGGCCGTGTTCACTGAACTCTCCAAGGTCAGGTGGGACAGAAACTGCTCACAACACGTTGGCTATAAAATGCTAATAATAAATGCTAATATAACCATAAAACTTTATATTTGAACAAAAATTATAAATCTTATAGCATTTAGTAGAAATTAACATCTTTTTATATCTCCTGTGATTAGGCCAGTGGGAAATATAAGATGAAAAGCAGGAGGATAGCGATGAATACAATGAACAACAGAATTCGAGCAGCCCTTAGAGACAAACAATGTCTGAGAAAGAGTATAACCATTAACTTTGGAATGTGAATTAATGGAATACATGGTAAGATCCCAAGGCCTGATGATAATCATGTCTGGTAAACATCATCATATCATGGGGAACCAAGGGATGTCTGTAGGGGTGTCCATCACTGATTGTGTGTTTATAGGATTGGATGTGTAGATTGGGGGGAGATGTACCATGTAATTATTCTAACATGAAATGTATAAAAGTGCTATATCCCACGAGATAAATCAGAGTATCATTAACCTCTCTTCAGATTTGAGCTGCATTTAAGAGGACCACTGTGCCCCATGTGAAAGCCAGATCTGGAGCAGTCTCTGGCCTCCCCTGCGTGTGTGGTAAATAAAGATCAATGGTACTGCTGAACACAGAACCTGGGACTGCTCTTTGATATCTTTCCCCAACACTGACCTGGTCTGGCCTACATGTGACTCCAAACCCACAGAAATATGATTGACTTTTAGCTGACTTCTGAAATAGTCTAGCAAGCCTTTCTGCTTTATCAAGCAGCTACGAAATATAAGAACAGGAATGAAACTGGATGGACCACCCAATGTCAATTTAGACTTCGGAAGTTACAATGGCAAACTCAACTTTGTTGACCCTCTAAACATCTGGGGGTTTGTGCTGAAATAGGAAGAGGTGACTCATAGATGAGTGAAATAACAGCCTGACAGAGTTATCCTTACTGGCTCGTACTACCTTCACCACTCCTGGGTATGCTCCTTCCAAAGGAAGGACAAACCCATCAGAGGTGGCAGCACAATGGCATACAGTCAGGAGGCAAATGCCTTATTAGCCGTCAACATTAGAACACGGAACATTGATTGTAGATCTCATGGCAGCAAGTGAAATATCAACCTCCTGCTGATTATGACGTAGCTCCCTCCATTGGCTGATGAATCAGTAATCGTCCATTTTGGACAACACATGGAGGAACCACGCACAGTCCTCATGGAGATGGAATCTTGTCTTCACATTGAAGATACCTTCCATTGTGTTGTGTGGCACAATCACTGTCAAAACTGGGATAGACTTCAAACAGATCTAGTAACTTAAAACTGAGCATTCTTGAGATGCTATGGGCCATAAGCAGCAGCTGCAGCAGATTTCAACCATAATCTGATTCCTCATGGCTTGGCACATCCCCTACTCAACCCTGGTTCTATGAGCTTACAGGAGGGCATACCAAGAGCAGCACCAGGCATACCAAAAATGAGGTGTCAACCTGGTGAAGCTACGAAACAGCATTACTCGTGTACTCTTAGAATTCCAACTTGGTGATCCATCTCGGCCTCCTCCAGAAATCCCCAGCATCAGCAATGACAGCTTTCAGCCAATTTGATTCAAAAGAACACGAAGAATAAAAGAGAAGTGCAGCACAGGAACAAGCCTTTCGGCCCTCCAAGCTTGCGCCGATCATCATGCCCTAACTAAACTAAAAAACAAATCTTCTGCCCTTATTCAATCTGTATCCCTCAATTACCTCCCATTTCATGTAACCATCCAGATGCCTCTTAAATGTCACCAATGTGCCCGCTTCCATCACCTCTTCTGGCTGTGTGTTCCAGGCTCCTATCACGATCTGCGTGAAAAATGTCCCTTGCACATCTCCCTTAAACTTTTGCCCTCTCACCTTGAACCTGTGCACCTCCCCCCCAACCCCGTAATTGAAACTTCAACCCTGGGAAAAAGCCACTGACTATCCACTCTATTTATACCTGTCATAATTTTGTAGACGTCTATCAAGTTTCGTCTCAGCTGCCAACTTTCCAGTGAAAACAATTCTAGTCTTTTTACCCTTTCCTCACATCCAATGCTCTTGAGACCCGGTAACACCCTGGTGAACCTTCTCTGCACTCTCTCCAAAGCTTCCACGTCCTTCTGGTAACATGGCGACCAAAACTGCACACAATAGTCCACATGCAGCCCAACAAGGGTTTTAGATAGCTGCAACATGGTTTGTCAACTCTTGTACTCCATGCCCCGGCCAATGAAGGCAAGCATGCCATATACCTTCTTAATCACTTTGGCCACCTGTGTTGCCACTTTTAGGGAACTGTGGATCTACGTGCCCAGATCCGTCGGTATGTTAATGTTCCTAAAGGTTCTGCCATTTACAGTATAATTCACACCGACATTTGATCCTCCAAAATGCATCACCTCACATTTGTCTGGATTAAACTCCATCTGCCATTTCTGTGCACAAGTCACCAATCTATCCGTGACCTACACTGGCCCTAAACCACACCTCTTCCTCCGTTTCATTGATGACTGCATCGGCGCCGCCTCATGCTCCCACGAGGAGCTCGAACAGTTCATCCA
>JAHRHZ010000156.1:58455-73325 GCA_024137785.1 Ginglymostoma cirratum | reverse complement strand
CTCCACACCTTGTTATCTCCATCAGCACGTTCTTTCTTCACTGCCTCAGCACCATTTCTCCACTCTCCATCAACACCATATCTCAAATCTCCAGCACCACCATTTCTCCACACACTATTAGCGTCATCTCTCCACCCTCCAACACCACATTCTTTCCTCCCTCCATGATTGTTATCTCTGCTCTCTCCGTCACCACTCTCTCTCCACCCTTCATCACCACTCTGTCTCCTCTTCCATGACCATTATCTCTCCTCTGTCCATCACCATGATCTCTTCACCCTCCATCACCACCATTTGTCCACCCCCCATCACTACAAATTCTCCCCACACCATCACCACCATGTCTGCTGTCTCCATCACTGCAATCTCTCCCACTCCATCACCATGTTCTCTCCTTCCTCCAGCACCAGCATCTCTCCACCCTCCATCACCACGTTCTCTTGTCCTTGCATCGCCAACATCTCTCCTCCCTCCTGGATAGGCACATGGAGGATAGTAAAATGTAATGTATGCAGGGTAGTTTGATCTTAGAGTAGGAAAATAGGTCGGCATAACATCGCGGGCCAAAGGGCCTGTATTGTGCTGTACTGTTCTATGTTCTATCACTACCATTTCTCCACCTTCCATCATCGCATTCATTCCTCCCTGCATCACTGCCATCTCTTCTCTCTCCATCACCACCATTTGTCCACACTCCATCACAATAAATTCTCCACACTTCATCACCACCATTTGTCCACCCTCCATTTCCATGTTCTCACCTTCCTCCATGACTACCATCTCTCCCCTCTCCAACACCACCATCCCTCCAATCTCCATCACCATATTCTTACCTTCCAGCATCACTGCCATCTCTTTTCTCTCCATCATTGCCATGTCTCCACCCTCAATTGCCACATTTTTTCCTCCCTCCGTCACTACTATGTATGTTGAGAATGAAGGTGGACATTTTGGAGGTCTCGTTGTTGAAGTTGGCATCGTTAGAATAGTTACCATGGAAATGGAAGCACTGGGAGACAGGAGTCATTACAGGAAGCAGGGTGCTTTGATGTATCGTCAAGTTAACTGTGGGTGTCAGTGGATTTGTTGTGGATATTGCTCACTTCCATTGCCTTCGCACAACCCACAAACAGGACTGCCCATGCAGACCCATTATTTCTGTTAACTCTTGCTCTGCAGAACTCACCTCTTCCTACCCCAATTTGATATTTTCTTCCCGTGTCTAGTCCCTTCCCACTTACATCCGCGATTCTTCTGACATGTTACGCCAGCTCCAGAAATTTCAATTTGCATGCACCAGCCACCTCCTCTTTACCACTGACATGCAATTCCTTCATGCATCTTGGGCTCTTTGTTTCTTCCTGGAAAAAATATCTGAACCACTATCACCACTCTCCTCTGCCTTGCTGAGTCTGTCATCGCTCTGAACAACTTCTGCTTTAAATCCTCTCACTTTCTTCAGGTCAAAGTTGTTGCCATGGGTCCTGTGTCCTTGTGGGGAACATTCCTTGTTCCAGACCTATTCTGGCCCCCGCCCACAACTCTTTCTGCGATATATCAGTGATATCATTGGTGCTGCTCCACTCGCTCATCCAGAATTAGGAAAGATTATTGATTTTGCTTCCCATCTCTACCTCGCTCTCACCTTCAGCTGGTCCACATCTAACTCCTTCCTTCCCTTCCTAAACACCACTATTTCCATTGCTGGGGGTAGGCTGGTTGCCAATATCCACTATAAACCCACTGACTCCCAGTTACCTTGACTATGCACCTTGCTCCATGTAAAGAATCTATTCCATTCTGTGTTAAGGTTTTCTTACTGGCTGATGGGTGTGATATGTTTTATAAAACTGTGTGACATCGTTATGAAGCCCCGGCCATGTTGGGTACCTGTTTATTGCTGCTTGCATCTTCCATATTCCGAATGCCTGCCATAGGAATCCTCATCTGCTACTTGTAATATCCCCTTCTGATATCTGGGCGGTCTCACGACTCGAGGAGTAACTGCCCATTCGTCATCCACAGGTCTGTCAGGATGTCTCCACTTTCTCATCAGAACTGTGTTTTTAATATAGTAACCCTCTGGAACTCCTTCAACCTCAGCTTCAGTGTGAGCTGCCTGTGTTAACTTACTTCAGTCTGGATCAACTACCACAGCCTCAATTAACAAACATAATACATGTCGAGCTGGATGAACACAGCAGGTCAAGCAGCATCAGAGGAGCAGGAAAGCTGACGTTTCGGGTCAAGACCCTTCTTCAGTTCCTACTATCTCTGTATCAATTAACAAAGTCACCTCTTTTAGATGATCTTCATTTTAAAATTGAGTTTCAGCAACTCCAGCATCTGCTGTGGCATTGCTGTGCTCTCTAGTGTTGGACTTTCTTTTGTCGTTGCTGTGGTCACCACACTCAATGGAATAATACCTGGAACCTGTTCCTACAACTGTTCCACCTCTTTCACCTCAACCAGACTTTCTACATCAGAAATCAGACAACACCATGTTATAGTCCAACAGGTTTATTTGAAATCACAAACCTTCAGAGCATTGCTCCATCATCAGGTGAAGCTCTGAAAGCTTTTGATTTCAAACAATACAGTGTGAAGCTGGACGAACAGAGCAGGTCAGGCAGCAACAGAGGAGCAGGAGGATCAACGTTTCAGCCTAGACCCTTCATATCCAGTTCTTGCTTTCTTAGTGTGATTTCAAACAAATCTGTTGGACTATTACCTGGTGTCTTGTGACTTCTGACCTTGTCCAACCCAGTCCAACACTGGCACCTCCACATCAAGACTTTCTGTGATTATTAATGAAGTATGACTTTCTCCAGCCAAATCGTTCCCCACAAGTCAATCAATTCCATCTACAGGTAATTTCTGAACAACCTTGACTACCAGACGACATCACACTCCAAATGAACCTTGTAGACTAGAATTGGGATATACTCTCCTCCGACACCTTTAACAACATTTTGACTTTCACTGAACACCCGGGAGAGAACTAGATCCTCCTTCATCAGGACAGTTTGAATAGCCCCTGTACGCTTTAGAACATTTATGGGCTTGGATTCTTAATTTGAAGAGACAGGGTTATCTTCCCTTCAGACAAAAAAAAAATTGTCATACCATGCCGAGGTAGCATGTTGGAAATCTAACCCTGCTACTTCCAGAACATACATTAGCTGGTGAGGGAAGCAACAAGTGGGAAAAACATACTTGACCTCATCCTTACAAATCTGCTAGATGCAGATTTACCCGTCCCTGACAGTTTCGCCCAGTTCTAACACTCTCCCTCTACCTGGCGCCCTCCCTGGACCTTTTACCTGCACTCAATTGTTCATTAAGACTGTCGACATGACATTGGTCACCTCAATTTCTCTGCACCTCGCCTTAACCTAATCCAACTTACCTCTGTTTGAACAGACTGCCCTCCGTGCTCTCAGATCCAACCCTGACTTTGTAATTAGGCCTGCCACTAAGGATGGTGCTGTTGACCTCTAGTTGCAGAGGCTGAGCACGCAGTCTCAGATACCTCCTCCTATCCTCCCCTGGACCATGACCACACTATGGCACATCAGGACATTGTATAGACTATGGTAACTGACCTCATTTCATCTGGTGATCTCTTTCGGCTGCCTGCAAGCTGATAGACCCTCAGCCCCGCACAGCTCGCTTCCATCTCTTTCTAAAGATCCACAAACAAGACTGCCTGGGCAGACTCATTGTTGCAGCCTGCTACTGCCCCACGGAACTCATCTCTTCCTACCTTGACTCAGTCTTTTCTCCCCAGGTCGAATCCCTGCCCTCGTACAACGGTAATTCCTCTGACGCTCTGTGCCAGTTTCAGACTTTCCAGTTTTCAGGCTCCAGCGGCTTCCTCTTCACCATGGATGCGCAATCCCTTTACAGGTCCATCCTCCATGAGGATGGTCTCAGGGATCTCTGCTTCTTCTTGTAGCAAAGACATGAACCCCCTCACCCACCACAACTCTCCTCTACTTGGCCGAGCTCGTCTTCACCTTCAACAACTTCTCTTTTAACTCCTCTCATTTTCTTCAGGTCAGAGGGGTGGCCATGGGTACCACATGGGCCCTAGTTATGCCTATCTCTTCAAGGGGTACGTGGAACATTCCCTGTTCCAGTCCTATTCCGGCTCCAACTCTCAGCTCTTTCTTTGATATATCGATGATCTCATTGTTGCTGCTTCCCTATTTCATCTGGAATTGGAAAAATTCATCAATCTCACTTCCCATTTCCACTCTGCCCTCATTTTTCACTTGGTCTATCTCTGACTCCTCCCTTCCCTTCCTCAACATTTCTGTTTCCACTTCTGGGCGTAGGCTGGCCACTAATATCCACAATAAGTGCACCAACTCCTACAGCTACCTGGACTATACATCGTTGCACCCTGCTTCCTCTAAAAGCTCCATTCCATTCTCTCAGTTTCTCTATCTTTATTGCAAGAGTTCCAATGAGGCCAACTTTGACAAGGGAGCCTCCGAAATGTCCACCTTCTTCCTCAACTGAGAATTCCCCAACACAGTTGTCGTCAGGGGCCTCAACCAGGTCCAACCCATCTCCTGTACTTTTGCCCTCACCCCCTCTCTTCATTCCCACAACAGCGACAGGATTCCCCTTCTCCTTATCTTTCATCCCACCAAGATCTACATCCTGAAGATCATCAGCCACCATTTCCATTACTTCCAGCAAGATGCCACCACCAGACATGTATTTCCCTCCCCTCCCTTGTCCGCATTCCTCAGGGACTGTTCCCTCTGGGACAACCTGGTCCACTCTTCCTTCACTCCCAACACCCCTCCACAGACACACTGCATCTTCCACTGTAACCGCCAAAGGTGTAACACCTGCTCATTTACCTCCTCCCTTCCCAGTATTCAATAGCCCAAACATACCTTCCAGGTGAAGCAAAACTTTACCTGTAGTCCGCAGTATCTAGTCTACTGCATTCGCTGCTCACAATGTGGTCTCCTCTATATTGGGGAAACGAAGCATAGACTGGGTAACCGATTCGCAGGCCATCTATGTTCTGCTTGCAAAACAGACCCTGAGCTTCTAGTGCCTGCCGCTTTAACACACCACCCTGTTCCCTGACCAACATCTCTGTCTCTGGCTTGCTGCTGCGTTCCAGTGAAACTCAGCTCAAGCTAAAAGAACAACACCACATTTTCCGCTTGAGGACCCTGCAGCCGTCTGGACTCAATATCGAGTTCAATAATTTTAGGGCCTGAACTCTCCCATGTTTTGGACCGCATACATATTACCAGAGTGGAGGTGTCTGCAGACTTAGATTGCATTAAGGTGGATAAATCCCCTGGGCCTGATCAAATCCACCTTCGGGCATTGTGGGAGATGAGGGAAGAAACTGCAGAGGCCCTTGCACAGATTTTTGCTTCATCTTTAACCACTGGTGAAGTTCTGGAAGACTGGAGAGTGGCTAATGTTCCATTGTTTAAGAAAAGTAGCAAAAGCAAATTATTGCAGAGGAGTTTGTATATAGAAACTGAAATTTTCCCAGCTACCATCGGCTCTGAGGAAGGGTCACCGGACCCGAAATGTTACCTCTGACTTTTTCTTCTCAGATGCTGCCAGATCTGCTGACCTTTTCCAGCAACTTCTGTTTTTGTTCCTGATTTACAGCATCTACAGTTCTTTCGGTTTTTATTGCAGAGGATCCTGAGGGACGGGATCAACCAACACTTGGATAGTAAAGGACTGACTAGGGATAATCAATATGCAGGAAGTCATGTCTGACAAATCTTTTAGAGATAACCAAGAGGATAGATGAGGGTAGGGCAGTGGATGTTGTCTATGTGAACTTTAGTAAGGCCTTTTACAAGGTCCCACACAGCAAACTAGTTTTGAGGGTTAGGTTGCATCGGATCCAGGTAGAGCTAACTAACTGAATTCAAAATTGGCTCGATAGCAGTAAGCAGAGGGTGATGTTGAAGGTTGTTTCTCGGACTGGAGGCCTGTGACTAGTGGTGTACCACCAGGGTCGGTGTTGAGACCTTTGTTATCTATTATTTACATAAATGATCTGGATGTGAATGTACAAGGCATGATTAGTAAGTTTGCGGATGATACAAAATTAGGAGGTACCATTGATAGCGAGGAAGGTCATCAAAAATTACAGAGGGATCTTGATCGGATGGGAAAGTGGACTGAGGATTGGCAAATGCAATTCAATACAGATAAGTGTGAGGTGTTGCACTAAGGAAAGTCAAAGCAAGATAGGACTTATACAGTAAATGGTAAGGTCCTGAGGAGTGTTGTGGAACAGAGGGACCAAGGGGTACAAGTACATAGTTTGCTGAAAGCAGTGTCACGGGTGGGCAGGATGATGAAGAAGGCATTCAGCATGCTGGCCTTCATCGGTTGAGACATTGAGTGTAGGAGTTGGGACGTTACGTTACAGTTGTATAAGCCGTGGTTGGTTGGCTCTCCAACATCCACAACCCGAGCTACAAATCTACTCTAAAAACCTTAAGAGTTGTATAAGTCGTTGGTGAGGCCGCACTTGGAGTATTGTGAACAGTTTTGGTCACCCTGTTATAGGAAAGACATAGTCAAACGAGAAAGGGTACAAAGAAGAATAGTGAGGATGTCACCAGGACTAGTAGGCTTGTGTTATAGGGAGAGGTTGGACAGGATAGGACTGTATTCCTTAGAACGTAGGAGAATGAGGGGTGACCTTATTGAGGTGTATAAAATCACGAAGGGCATAGATAGGATGAATGCGTATAGTCTTTTTCCCAGCGATGGGGAATTGAAAACACTAGGGCATAGATTTAAGGTGAGAGGGGAAAGATTTAAGAAGGACTTGAGGGGCAGCTTCTTTACGCAGAGGGTGGTGTATATATAGAATGGGCTGCTGGAGAAAGTTGTTGAAGCAGGTACAATAGCAACATTTAAAAAGTATTTGGATAGGTACATGGATGGGCAGCGTTTAGAGGGGAATGGACCATATGTGGGCAATTGGAACTAGTTGACTGGGCACCATGGTGAGCATTGACCAGTTTGGGTCAAAGGGCCTGTTTCTGTTCTGTATTACTCTATGACTCTATGGTTGTATGTTTTAGCCCCGTCCCCTGCACACAAGGCCTTGTTATCACATAGCCTGCCATTATATATCTACCTAGCTAGCTGCCTTCAAAGATAAATGGACAGGGCCTTTCTGATGCTTTGTACCTCCTGGTGTCCTATCATTCACCATTTGCTCCTTTATCTTGTTAGACTTCTTGAAATGCATTGCCTCATACTTTTCAGGTTTCAGTTCCATTTACCACTGTTCAGCACATCAATATTGTCCTGTAATCTAAAGGATTCTTCCTCCTCACTATTCACCACACCACTAATTTTCATGTCATCTGCAAATTTACTGATCATACCTCCTACATTCATGCCGAGGTCATTAATGTACACAAGAAACGGCGATGGTCCTCACCCCAAACCCTGTGGTACTGACTTCAGTCATTCAATAAATTTGCTCTTGCTGGTTTGTTGATTTCCATGGGGATCCTGACCACTGTTAAACCATTGCAAAAAATGTAGGAACAAAATCCTCATGTTCTTCAGAGTGGACCGGTCGCTGTTCCTATCCTCACAACATTTGCAGAAGGTAAGGAGGCATGGGAAAGGGGGAAATGTGGCATTTGGGTTCAGAATTGGCTGACCTTTAGAAGACAAAGGGTGGTAGTGGACGGAAAATATTCAGCATGGTGCTTGGTTACGAGTGGTGTACCACAAGGATCTGTTCTGGGTTCTCTTCCATTTGTGATTTTTGGAAATGATTTGGATGTAGGAGTGGAAGGGTGCATTAGTAAATTTGCAGACGATACAAAGGTGGGTCACGTTGTGAGTAGTGCGGAGGGCTGTTCGAGGTTACAAAGGTTATAAAGGTTACAAAATAGGATGCAGAGCTGGGCTGAGAAGTGGCAGATGGAGTTTAACCCTGAAAAGTGTGAGGTGATTCATTTTGGAAGGACAAATTTGAAAGCAGAATACAGGGTTAATGGAAAGATTCTTGGCACTGTGGAGGAGCAGAGGGATCTTGGGGTTCATGTCCACAGTTCCCTGAAAGCTGCCACCCAGGTGGATAGAGTTGTTAAGAAGGCATATGATGTATTAACTTTCATTAATAGAGTGATTGAGTACAAGAGCCGTGAAGTTATGCTCCAGCTATACAAAAGCCTGGTTCGGCCACATCTGGAGTATTGCGTCCAGTTCTGGTCACCTCATTACAGGAAAGATGTGGAAGCGTTGGAAAAGGTGCAGAGGAGATTTACCAGAATGTTGCCTGGAATGGAGGGAAGGTCTTCCGAGGAAAGGTTGAGAGAGCTAGGGCTTTTCTCATTAGACCGACGAAGGATGAGAAGTGACTTGATAGAGGTGTACAAAATAATCAGAGGTATAGATAGAGTGGACAGCCAGAGACTTTTTCCTAGGGTGAAGTTGGCTATTACGAGGGGGCATAGTTTTAAAGTGAAAGGAGGTAGACATCGGGGAGACGTCAGAGGTAGGTTCCTTACTCAGAGAATGGTAGGGGCGTGGAATGCATTGCCGGAGAGGATAGTGGAGTCGGCCTCATTAGGGGCATTTAAGCGGCTATTAGATAGGCATATGGATGATAGTATCAGGTAGGGGTGGAGGTTAGATACACCTTAGGTTTCGGGTAAAAGTTCAGCACAACATCGTGGGCCGAAGGGCCTGTACTGTGCTGTGCTGTTCTATGTTCTAATATCAAGCTAACTGATCAGTATAAACATTAAAGTTATCGGGAGTTTGAGGTTCTGATCAATTTTAGACAGGGTAGTGTGATACAATCACCGGCGAGTGTGTAAACAGAAGGGAGAATGTGTACTCACGACATTTACTCCTCCAGAATAACCTGATGAACACATTGTGCTTAACGGTGCCAAACCTGTGATACTGTACTCAAAATAGCCGCCTCTGTAAAAGAGAAATCACTATTAACAACATTCTAAAATTAAAAATGACTGACAGAACTTCATCTTTCACAAAGGACACAGGCCCACTGCACTTTCTGTGTATCAGTCATGAACTGAGCTCCAGAAGTTCTTGCTCCCCTAGCCAAGCTGTTCCAGTACAGTTACAACACTGGTGTCGACCTGATAATGTCGAAAGTTGACCAGGTATATCCTGTACATAAAAAGCAGGACAAATCCAACCTGGCCAATTACTGCCCCATCAGTTAATGAGACTCATAGAATCATAAAGCCTTCTAGCACGAAAAGACGATCTTTAGCCCTCATGTCTGTGCCAGTTGTCAAACATTTATCTCCGCCTGTCCCATTTTCCAGTACCTGGCCTGCCCTGTGGTGTTGTGTGCTCTGGCATTCCAAGTACACATCTGAATGCTTCTTACATGTTAGGATAGTTCGTCCATACACCACCCTTACAGGCAGTGAGATCCAGATGCCCACCACCCACTGGGGAAACAAAAGACTGTAAATCATCTGCCCTTTACCTTGAATCACTGTCCCTTGGTTATTGACCTGTCTACTAAAGGGAAGTGTTTCTTTCCATCTACCCTCATAACTTTGTACATATCAATCAGATTTCCAAAGAAAACAACCCAGACCTATCCAGCCTCTCTTCATCTGAAATGCACCATCCCAGACAACATCCTGGTGCATCTCGTCTGCTCCCTCTCCAGTGTAATCACATCCTTCGTATAATGTGATGACCAGAGCTGCCCACAGTGCTCAATTTGTGGGCTAACTAATACTACATACAGCTCAATTGTAATCTCCCTGTTCTTGTGTTCAGTGCCTCAGTTATGAAAAGCAAGTATCCCACATGCCTTCTAAGCCACCTTAAGCACCAGTCAAGTTGCCTTCAAGGACCTGTGTACATGCACACTGAGATCCCTTTTATTCTCTGTATTCCTTCGGATCCTACCATTCATCGTGTACATCCTTGTCTTGTTACTGTTCCCAAATACCTGACCTTCGTAAAGACCATAAGAAATAGGAACAAGAGGAGGGCATTTGGCCCCTCAGGCCTGCTCCACCATTTAATAGGACCATGGTTGACCTAACATTTCTCATGTCCACTTCCTGCCTCCCTAGTCCTTCCCGGGGGACTTATCTATTTTCAACTTCCTCAAAATTCCAAGCACATCTTCCTTACTAACATCGACCTCCTCTAGCCGACCAGCCTGTTTCACACTGTCCTCCTCTACAGCTAGGTCCCTCTCAGTTGTGAATACCTAACATTAAGGACCTCTCCTATCTCTTTAGGCTCTGTGCACAAATTCCCTTTACAATCCTTGATCGGCCCTACCCTTTCTCTGGTCGTTCTCTTATTCCTCATGTACGTGTAAAAAGCCTTGGAGTTTTCCTTGATCCTATCTGCCAAGGTTTTCTCATGCCTCCTTATAGCTCTCCTAAGCTCTTTCTTCAGCTCCTTCCTGGATAACTTGTATCCCTCTAGAGCCTTTTCTATAATCCTGGTGAGGCCACACCTGGAGTACTGTGTGCAGTTTTGGTCTCCTTACTTGAGAAGAGATATACTAGCACTGGAGGGGGTGCAGAGGGGATTCACTCGGTTGATTCCAGAGTTGAGAGGATTGGATTATGAGGAGAGACTGAGTAGAATGGGATTATACTCATTGGAAATCAGAAGAATGAAGGGAGATCTTATAGAAACATATAAGATTATGAAGGGAATACAAAAGGTGGAGGCAGGGAGGTTGTTTCCGCTAGCAGGTGAAACTAGGACTAGAGGGCATAGCCTCAAAACAAAGGGAAGCAAATGTAGGACTGAGGTCAGGAGGAACTCCTTCACCCAAAGAGTTGTGAATCTGTGGAAATCCCTGCCCAGTGAAGCGGTTGAATCTTCCTCGCTGAATGTTTTTAAGGCAGGGCTGGATAAATTTTTGAACAGTAAAGGAATTAAGGGTTATGGTGTGCGGGCAGGTAAGTGGAGCTGAGTCTCAAAAAGATCAGCCATGATCTTATTAAATGGCGGGGCAGGCTCGAGGGGCCAGATGGCCTAATCCTGCTACTAGTTCTTATGTTCTAATGTTCCGTTCCTTGTTTCCTAAACCTTACATTAGCATCTTTCGTCCTCTTAACCAGTCGTTCGAACTCTCTTGAGAACCAAGCCTCCCTCACTCGACCGCATCTTCTCCACCTGCTAGGGACAAACATATCGAGCACACACAGTATGCATTCCTTAAACAATCTCCACATTTCTATAGTGCTCTTCCCTGACAGCATCTGTTCCCATTTTATGTTACCCAGTTCTTGCCTAACAGAATTGTAATTACCCTTCCCCCAATTATAAACCTTACCCTGCTGTATGTACCTATCCTTTTCCATGACTATTGTAAAAGTAACAGAGTTATGATTGCTACCACCAAAATGCTCTCCTACCAACAGCTCTAACACTTGGCCCGGTTCATTGCCAAGCACCAAATCCAAAGCGGCCTCTCCTCGTGTTGGTCTATCTATACAGTGTCAGAAATTCTTCATGAACGCACTGGACAAAATCCGCTCCATCTAAACTATTACAACTAAAATGTTTCCAATCAATATTTGGAAAGTTGAAGTCACCCATGACGACAACCCTGTGACTTCCAGTATCTGCCTCCCAATCCGCTCCTCTACTTCTCTGCAACTATTAGGGGGTCTTTAAAAAACCCTCAACAAAGTGACTACTCCTTTCTTGTTCCTGACCTCAACCCAAACTGACTCTGTGGACATATCATTCTCGAACTGCCTTTCAGTAACTGCTGTACTAGCCCTGACTAGCAATGCCACTCCCCCACCTCTTTTACCATCCTCCCTATTTCTTTTAAAGCATTTAAATCCCGGAACTTCCAACAACCATTCCTCTCCCTGAGTTACCCAAGTTTCTGTAATGGCCACAACATCGTAGTTCCAAGTACCGACCCATGCTCTACGTTCATCCGCCTTATTTCTGATACTTCTAGCATTGAAGTATACACACCTCAAACCATCTCTGTGTCCGCAATTACACTCCATCGACCACATTTCTTTATAAATAATTTCACTCCCTGTTGTGTCTGTTGGAAGGCAGAATACCTCATCCTCTGAATTATAAATCTGGTTCCCCACCCCCTGCCAATCTAGTTTAAACCATCCCATACAGCTCGAGCAAACCTCCCTCCCAGGATATTTGTGCCCTTCCGGTTCAGGAGCAACCCGTCCTTACTGTACAGGTCCCACCTTCCCCAGAATGTGCTCCAATTACCCACATAATGGAAGCCCTCCATCCTACACCAGCCCTGTAGCCACGTGTTTAGTTGCACTCTCTCCCTATTTCTTACCTCGTTATCATGTGGCACTGGTAGTAATCCAGAGATAACTACCCTGTTTGTCCTGGACTTCAGCTTCCAACCTAACTCCCTGTACTCGTTTTCACATTCTCTGTCCTTTTTCTTGAAGACATGATCTGAGACATCATAGACCCTGGCACCCAAGAGGCAACATACCATCCGTTCATCTCGTTCGCGTCCACAGAACCGCCTGTCTGTGCCTCTTACTATCGAATCCCCCACTACAATTGCTGCTCTCCTATTCTCCCCACTTTCCCTTCTGTGCCACAGGGTCAGGCTCAGTGCCAGAGACCTATCCGCTATGGCCTTTCCCTGGTAAGTTGCTCCCCCCACCAAACAGTATCCAAAACGGTATACTTATTATTGACGGGAACGGCCACAGGGGATCCCTGCACTGTCTGCCTATTCCCTTTCCCCTTCCTGACAGTAACTCAGCTACCTTTTTCCTCTATCTTGGGTGTGACCACCTCCCTGTAACTCCTCTCTATCACCCCCTCAGCCTCCCGAATGATCCGGAGTTCATCCAGCTCCAGCTCCAGTTCCCTAACACGGTTTTTGAGGAGCTGGAGTTGGGTGCACTTCTCGCAGGTGAAGTCAGAGGGGACACCAGCAGTGACCCTTACCTCCCAAATCCTGCAAGAGGAGCATGCAACTGCCCTATCTTCCATTCCCTCTACTCTAGATTTTCAGAAGAAGAATAAAAAAAAGCCTTACCTTACCAACACTCCACACAGTCTTTCTTTTTGGTTAAAGGATGAGGATGGGTGGGAGACACTACACGTGTAGTGTTTTGTGTTTAGCCAATGCCCGAATATACCAGTTCCTTCCTGGCTTGCATTGCCTCCACATACCCGCCACTGAAAACAAGAGGGCCGCTGCTGCACGAGGTAAGTTTTTATACCGGAGAAAAAACAACCTTACCTTCCCGTGAAACAGCCTTCTAGGCTTGAGGAGGTCAATGTTAGTAAAGAAGATGTGCTAGGAATTTTGAGGAAGTTGAAGATGGATAAGTCCCCCAGGCCTGATGGGATTTATCCAAGATTCTATGTGAAGCGAGGGAGGAGATCGCAGGGCCTTTGGTGATGATCTTTTCGCCCTCACTGTCCACGGGTATAGTGCCGGAAGATTGGAGAGAGGCAAACATCATTCCCTTGTTCAAAAAAGGGAATAAGGATAACCCCGGAAATTACAGGCCAGTTAGTCTTACATCAGTGGTGAGCAAATTATTGGAAAGGGCTCTGAGAGACAGGATTTCTGATCACTTGGAAAGGCACAGTTTGATTCGTGATAGTCAGCATGGATTTGTGAGGGGTAGATCATGCCTCACAAACCTTATTGAATTCTTTGAAGAGGTGACCAAACACGTGGATGAAGGTAGAGCAGTGGATGTGGTATACATGGATTTTAGTAAGGCGTTTGATAAGGCTCCCCATGGTAGGCTCACGCAGAAGGTAAGGTGGCATGGGATAGGGGGAAATGTGGCAGATTGGATTCAGAATTGGCTGACCCTTAGAAGACAAAGGGTGGTAGTGGATGGAAAATATTCAACATGGTGCTCAGTTACGAGTGGTGTACCACAAGGATTTGTTCTGGGTCCTCTTCTATTTGTGATTTTTGTCAATGATTTGGATGAAGGAGTGGAAGGATGGATTAGCAAGTTCGTGGACGATACAAAGGTGGGTCACGTTGTGGACAGTGCAGGGGGCTGTTCTAGGTTACAAAGGGACATTGATAGGATGCAGAGCTGGGCAAAGAAGTGGCAGATGGAGTTTAACCCTGAAAAGTGTGAGGTGATTCATTTTGGAAGGACAAACTTGAAAGCAGAATACAGGGTTAACGGAAAGATTCTTGGCAGTGTGGAGGAGCAGAGGGATCTTGGGGTTCATGTCCACACTTCTCTGAGAGCTGCCACCCAGGTGGATAGAGTTGTTAAGAAGGCGTATGGTGTGTTAGCTTTCATTAATAGGGTGATTGAGTTCAAGAGCCGTGAAGTTATGCTCCAGCTGTACAAAAACCGGGTTTGGCCACATCTGGAGAATTGTGTCCAGTTCTGGTTGCCACATTACAGGAAAGATGTGGAAGTGTTGGAAAAGGTGCAGAGGAGATTTACCAGGGTGTTGCCTGGAATGGAGGGAATGTGTTATGAGGAAAGGTTGAGAGAGCTAGGGCTTTTCTCATTAGACCGACGAAGGATGAGAGGTGACTTGACAGAGTTGTACAAAATGATCAGAGGTATAGATCGAGTAGACAGCCAGAGACGTTTTCCTACTGTGGAGGTAGCTATTACAAGGGGACATAATTTTAAAGTGAGTGGTGATAGATACAGGGGAGATGTCAGAGGTAGGTTCCTTACTCAGAGAGTGGTAGGGGCGTGGAATGCATTGCCGGAGAGGATAGTGGAGTCGGCCTCATTAGGGGCATTTAAGCGGCTATTAGATAGGCATATGGATGATAGTATAACGTAGGGGTGGAGGTTAGATAGACCTTAGGTTTCGGGTAAAAGTTCAGCATCACATCGTGGGCC
>JAHRHZ010000156.1:35678-53455 GCA_024137785.1 Ginglymostoma cirratum | reverse complement strand
GTAAATTGGGGAACATTACTTAAAGGGATGACAGTGGATAGGCAATGACAAACAAATAAAAAGTGCACGGGGGAGCTGTAAAAAAAGTTCATTCTCATCTGGAACAAAAATCAAATGTGAAGGGTAGCCTGACCATGGTTAACAAGGGAAATTAGGGACTGTTTTAGATCCAAAGACGGGGCAAACAAATTGGCCAGAACAAAGAAAGCTGGCCTTAGGACTGGGAGCATTTTATTAAGGACAAAAGGATTGACTCAGAGAGAGAAAACAAAGTACAAGTGTGAGCTTGTGATGAACATACTGTTCTAAAGTAAAGGTTGACTCCCCTCTGAAAACTAAAACTGAAACGCCTGTAGAGATCGCCTCACCCTATAATTTGCTCAAAAGGAATGTGAAAAGTAGTGTAACCTGTCTTTCAGCAACTTCGAGCGGTTAAATAAAATAAACCCCTGACACTCACTTTCACAATCAACTAACAATTTACTTATCTAACTCTAACAGTGAATGAATTAACAAAATTATTAACAAACGAAAGAAATCCCTTCTCACAAGAACATACAACGTAGAACATAAACAGTATAGCACAGTACAAGCCCTTCGGCCCACAATGTTGTGCTGACCTATTACCTACGAAGATCAATCTACCCTGCATACCTTACATTTTATTATCCTCCAAGTGCCTATCCAAGAGTCGTTTACAGGTCTCTAAAGTGATGATACGAAGGTGGGTCGAGTTGTAGACAGTGTGGAGGGCTGATCTCGGTTACAATGGGACATTGATAGGATGCAGAGCTGGGCTGAGAAGTGGCAGATGGAGATTAACCCTGAAAAGTGTGAGGCGATTCATTTTGGAAGGACAAGCTTGAAAGCAGAATGCGGAGTTAATGGAAAGATTCTTGGCAGTGTGGAGGAGAAGAGGGATCTCGGGGTTCATGTTCACAGTTCCCCGAAAGCTGCCACCCAGGTGGATAGAGTTGTTAAGAAGGTGTATGGTGTATTAGCTTTCATTAATAGAGGGATCGAGTTCAAGAGCCGTGAAGTTATGCTCCAGCTATACAAAAGCCTGGTTTGGCCACATCTGGAGAATTGTGTCCAGTTCTGGTCGCCTCATTACAGGAAAGATTTGGAAGCGTTGGAAAAGGTGCAGAGGAGATTTACCAGGATGTTGCCTGGAATGGAGGGAATGTGTTATGAGGAAAGGTTGAGAGAGCTAGGGCTTTTCTCTTTAGAATGACGAAGGATGAGAGGTGACTTGATAGAGGTGTACAAAATGATCAGAGGAATAGATAGAGTGGACAGCCAAAGACTTTTTCCGAGGGTGAAGTTGGCTATTACGAGGGGGCATAGTTTTAAAGTGAGTGGAGGTAGATATAGAGGAGACTTCAGAGGTAGGTTCTTTACTCAGAGAGTGGTAGGGGCGTGGAATGCATTGCCGGAGAGGGTAGTGGAGTCGGACTAGTTAGGGGCATTTAAGCGGCTATTAGATAGGCATATGGATCATAGTATAAGGTCGGGGTGGAGGTTAGATAGACCTTTGGTTTTGGGTAAAAGTTCGGCACAACATTGTGGGCCAAAAGGCCTGTACTGTGCTGTACTGTTCTATGTTCTGTGTTCTAATGTATCGGACTTCATTAACACTGCCAGCAGCGCATTCCACACACCCACCACTCTCTGTGTGAAGAACCTACCTCTGACATCTCCCCTATACCTCCCTCCAATCACCTGAAAATTATGCCCCCTCGTCATAGTCATTCCGGCCCTGAGAAAAAGTCTCTGGTTATCCATTCTGTCTATGCCTCTCATCATCTTGTACACCCCTATCAAGTTACCTCTCATCCTTCTTCGCTCCAATGAGAAAAGCCCTAGCTCCCTCAACCCTTTCCTCATAAGACCTGCCTTCCAGTCCAGGCAGTGTCCTGGTAAATATCCTCTGCACCCTCTCTGAAGCTTCCACATACTTCCTGTAATGAGGTGGCCAGAACTGAACACAATATTCCAAGTGTGTTCTCACCAGAGTTTTATAGAGCTGCAGCATAACCTCACAGCTCTAAAACTCAATTCCCCTGCCAATGAAAGCCAACACACTATATGCCTTCTTTCCAACCCTATCAACTTGGGTCATAACTTTGAGGGATCAATGGACATCAACTCCAAGATTGCTCTTTTCCTCCACACTGCCGAGAAACCTGCCATTAACCCTGTATTCTGCATTCAAATTCGATCTTCCAAAATGAATCACTTCACACTTTTCTGGGTTGAATTCCATCTGCCACTTCTTTGCCCAGCTCTGCATCCTGTCAATGTCCCATTGCAACCTACAACAGCCCTCCACATTATCCACAACTCCATCAACAGCAAACTTACTATCCCATGCTTCCACTTCCTCATCCAAGTCATTTAGAAAGATCACAAAGAGCAGAGGTCCCAGAACAGGCCCTGCGGAACACCACTGGTCACCAAGCTCCAGGCTGAATATTTCTATTGGACAGTTAAGTCTGTATCCAGACAGCCAAATTTCCCTGAATCCCATGCCTCCTTACTTTCTGAATGAGCCTACCATGGGGAACCTTGTCAAATGCCTTGCTAAAATCCATATACACCACATTCACTGTTCTACCTTCATTAAAGTGTTTTGTTACATCCTCAAAGAATTTAATAAGCCTTGTGAGGCATGACCTGACCCTCAAAAGCCATGCTGGCTATTTCTAATCAAACTGTACTTTTCCAGAATCTCTCAGAATCCTCTCCAATAATTTGCCCACCACAGAAATAAGTCAGACTCATCTGTAATTTCCAGGATTATCCTATTTCCCTTTCTTGAAGAAGGGAATGACATTTGCCACCCTCCAATCTTCTGCCTACTACTCCAGTGGACAGTGAGGACGCAAAGATCATTGCCAAAGGAGCATCAATCTCTTCCCTCGCTTCCCGTAGAAAACTTGGGTATATCCCATCTGACCCAGGGGACTTATCTATCCTCATGTTTTTTCAAAATTTCTAGCACATCCTCCTTCCGAACATTAACCTGTTTGAGCATATTGGCCTGTTTCATGCTGCCCTCACAAATGTCAAAGTCCCTCTCACTGTTGAATACTGAAGCCAAGCATTCATTCAGGACCTCCCATACCTCCTCTGACTTTGTACACAAGTTTCCTCCACTACCCCTAATTGGCCCTACCCTCACTCTGGCCAGGCTCTTGTACCTTGCTTTAAGCATAGAACACCTTGGGGTTTTCCTTGATCCAACCTGCCAAGGTGCTCTCGTACTCCCTTCTAGCTCTCCTAAGTTCATTCTTCAGTTCCTTCCTGGCTACCTTGTAGACCTCTAGAGCCCTGTCCGATTCTTGCTTCCTCAACCTTAAGTAAACTTCCTTCTTCCTCTTGACTAGATGTTCCGCATGTCTTGTCATCCAAGATTCCTTCACCTTACCATCGTTTCCTTGTCTCAGTGGGACAAACCTATCCAGTACCTGTAGCGACTGCTCCCTAAACAACCTCCACATTTCTATCGTGCATTTCCCTGAGAACATCTGTTCCCAATTAATGCTCCGCAGTTCTTCCCTTGCAGCATTGTGATTCCCCCTACCCCAGTTAAATACTTTCCCATACCATGTGCTCCTATCCTCTCCATGACAATAGTAAAGGTCAGGGAGTTGTGATCACTATCACCGAAATGCTCTCCCACTGAGCGATTTGACACCTGGCCTGGTTCATTGCCAAGCACCAAATCCAACATGGCCTCCCCTCTCGTCAGCCGATCTACATATTGAGTCAGACATCCTTCCTGGACATACCTGACAAAATCTGTTCCATCCAAACTATTTGCGCTTAGGAGGTTCCACTCTGTATTAGGGAAATTGAAGTCACCCATGACAACAAGGGTTTAGGCCCGAAACGTCAAGTTTTCCTGCTCCTATGATGCTGCTTGACCTGCTGTGTTCATCCAGCCCCATGCTTGTTATGACAACAACCCTATTACTTTTGCACCTTTCCAAAATCTGTCTCCCAATCTGTTTCTCAGTGTCTCTGTTGCTACTGGGGGGTCTGTAGAAAACTCCCAACAAAGTGACTGCTCCTTTCCTATTTCTGACTTCCACCCGCACTGAGTCAGTGGAGAAACCCTCCTCTGCGACCTCCCTTTCTGCAGCTGTGATACTATCCCTGATGAGCAATGCCACTCACCCACCTTTTTTACCTCCCTCCCTATTTCTTTTGAAACATTTAAACCCCAGAACATCCAACAACCATTCCTGCCCCTGTGGTATCCAAGTCTCCGTAATGGCCACAACACAGTAGTTCCATGGACTGATCCATGCTCTAAGTTCGTCACCCTTATTCCCAACACTTCTTGCATTGAAGTAGACACACCTCTACCTGTCGCACTGACTGCCCCTTTGCCCTATTAACTGCTTATCCTTCCTCACAGACTCTCTGCTTGCTCTATCTGTCTGTACACTGGCTACCCCATCCTCTGATCTGTATCTCCGGTACCCATACCCCTGCCAAACTAGTTTAAACCCTCCTGAAGAGCTCTAGCAAACCTCCCGCCCAGGAGATTGGTGCTCCTCCAGTTCAGGTGCAACCCGTCCCTCCTGTACAGGTCCCACCTTCCCCAGAAAGTATCCAAAAGATCCACAAACCTGAAGCCCTCCCTCCTCCACCGGCTCTGTAGCTACATGTTCTGCTGCACTCTCTCTCTGTTTCTAACTTCACTAGCCCGTGGCACCGGTAGTAATCCTGAGATTAATACTCTACTCCTCCTGGCTTTCAGCTTCCATCCTAACTTCCTATAATCACTTTCAGGTCGTCATCCCCTTTCACTGGTAATGATGTGTACCACAACTTCTGGTTGCTTTCCCTCCCTCTTAAGAATCCTGAAGACTCAATCCAAGACATCCCTGACCCTGGCACCCAGGAGGCAACATACCATCTGGGTGTCTCGCTCAGCACCACAGAATCTCCTGTCTGTTCCACTAACTATTACTGAATTAACTATTCCTGAACAAAACAAGATTTTAATGGTATGCTGAGATAACAAGGTGTAGAGCTGAATGAAACCATTTCTGAAGAAGAGTCTAGGCCCGAAACGTCAGCCTTCCTGCTCCTCTGATGCTGCTTGGCCTGCTGTGTTCATCCAGCTCTACAGCTTGTTATCTCAGATTCCCCAGCATTTGCAGTTCCTATTATCTCTAATGGTATGCTGTTCGAATAAATACAAATCCCACTTACATAAAATAAAATAAAATAAACTTCAGTTTCTCGAAATTACACCTGCCCCCACACCTCCCCCCTCACCCCCATCCCAGGCCCCAAGAAGATCTTCCACATCAAACAGATGTTCACCTGCACATCTGCTAATGTGGTGTGCTGTATCCTCCACATCGGGGAAACCAAGCGGAGGTTTGGGGACCGCTTTGCAGAACACTTATGCTTGGTTCGCGACAAACGACTGGACCTCCCAGTCGCGAACCATTTTAACTCCCCCTCCCACTCCTTGAACGACATGTCCATCCTGGGCCTCATGCAGTGCCACAACGATGCCACCTTAAGGTTGCAGGAACAGCAACTCATATTCCGCTTGGGAACCCTGCAGCCCAATGGCATCAATGTGGACTTCACAAGCTTCAAAATCTCCCCACCCCCGACCTCATCCCAAAACCAGCCCAGCTCGTCCCCGCCTCCCTAACCTGTCCTACCTCCCACCGATCCACTCCCACCTCAAGCCCCACCCCCATCTCCTAACTACCAGCCTCATCCCACCTCTTTCAGCTGTCCGCCCTCCCTGGACTGACCTATTCCCTCCCTAACTCCCCACATACACTCATTTTTACTGGCTCCATCCCCACCTCTTTGACCTGTCTGTCTCCTCTCCACCTTTCTTCTCCTTTGTCCATCTTCTATCCATCTCCCCCTCCCTCCCTATTTATTTCAGAATCCCCTTCCCCTCCCCCATTTCTGAAGAAGGGTCTAGGCCCGAAACGTCAGCTTTTCTGCTCCTCTGATGCTGCTTGGCCTGTTGTGTTCATCCAGCTCCACACCTTGTTATCTCGGATTCCCCAGCATCTGCAGTTCCTACTACCTCTAAGATCCTCATATGTCTTTTCTATCTTTAATGCTCTCATCCAACTATCGAAGTTGCTCTGTTTAATTCTTTCAAACTCGATATAAGTTTGACCTGGTTCCTTTCTTGTATTTCAGAACAGTTATCTTTATGTTTCTGGTACCAATTGTTAGGCACTCAAAATTGCCTGTTTTACTTCTTCGTAGTCTCCTCTGACAAATACCTCACTCGCCCTGCCTACCACGTTGGTCTGAATTAAAATTACCCACGTAGTCTCTGGCTACTTCATCTGTTTAGCCAATTTATCAAGGGAAATGAAAAATGCATCTACATCTTATTCATCAAATTTCAGTAATGTTTTGACATATTTGTATATATCCCCACCGTGTCTTTGGATATGATGGGATTGCTTATCGACACTCTCCTCCTCACTAAGCCTATCTTGTACCTTCATTTCCATCATTTTAAGTCGGGAAGTTGGCTGTCCTGTCTAATTTGCAACGTCCGAAGCTCAAACTCTCTGTTTTTCTCCCATTCTTCTCTCTTTTTCTTATTGTCTTTCCTCTACTTGTAACTGTAATTCAAACAGTTCCCTTTCCCTTTTCAAGCTGCTTCATCAGCAATTGAATTCTAGCCATTTCCAAAGATTATGATGGCCTTTCCAGTAAATTTAAATGTCAAGCTATTACTGTAATTACCTTTACTTTTCTCACAGGCAAAGGCAACACTGACCCACGTTGACTGCCAATTCCAGCAGCGTCACTTTGCTCACCTTTTGTAAAACCCCGAAAGTCACTTCATCCAGCCCCAGCAAACTCCAAGTGACTGAAAGAGCCATTACCTCATTTTTGATTTAACCAACAACAAGCAACCAAAATTAAACAGATTTTCCACTTCTCACCTTATTTGACGATCTAGGACATTATTCCCAAGTATGTTTAAATCTGCTGGGATCTTTTGTACCTTAAGTCTGTTCAAATCTGTCCAGATCCCTCCAGATCTGTCCAAATTTGTCCAAATCTGAAACCGAAGCTGGCCAGACCCCAGACCCGAGCCAGATCTGTTATAGTGTGAAGGTTGGCTCTAACTCCCTCTATCCCCTCTCCCCGGGAACTTTTATTCTTCTATTCATTTTTTGGGATGTGGGTGTCACTGGCCGGCCAGCATTTCTTGCTCCATCCCTAGTTGCCCTTGAGGAGATGGTGGTGAGCTGCCTTTTTGAACCGCTGCAGTCCTCCTGCTGTGAGTCGACCCACAATGCTGTTAGGGAGGGAATTCCAGGATTTTGGCCCGGCGACAGTGAAGGAACAGCGATGTATTTCCAAGTCAGGATAGTGAATGACTTGGAGGGGAACTTAGAGGCGATGGTGTTCCATACGTCTGATACCCTTGTCCTTCTAGATGGAAGTGGTCATGGGTTTTTGTCTGAGGATCTTGTTTGAGGATCTTTTTGTCTGAGTGTCTGAGGATCTTTGGTGAATTTCTGCAGTGCATCTTGTAGATAGTACACACTGCTTCCATTGAGCATCGGTGGTGGAGAGAATGGATGCTTGTGGATGTCGTGCCAATCAAGCGGGCAGCTTTGTCCTGGATGGTGTCAAGCTTCTTGAGTGTTGTTGGGGCTGCACTCTTCCAGGCAAATGGGGAGTGTTCCATCACACTCCTGACTGGTGTCTTGTAGATAGTGGGACAGGCTTTGAGGAGTCAGGAGGTGAGTTACTCGCCGCAGTATTCATAGCTTCTGGCCTGTTCTTGCAGCCGCTATGTTAATGTGGTGAGTCTAGTTGAGTTTCTGGTCAATGGTAATCCCCAGGATGTTGATAGTGGGGGGAATTCAGTGATAGTAACACCATTGAATGTCAATGGGCAGTGGTTAGATTGTCTCTTATTGGTGATGGTCATAGCCTGGTCTTTATGTGGCGCGAACGTCGCTTGCCACTTGTCAGCCCAAGCCTGGATATTATCCAGATCTTGATGCATGTGAACATGGACTGCTTCAGTATCTGAGGAGTCACGAATGGTGGTGAACATCGTGCAATCATTGGCGAACATCCCCAATTCTGACCTTATGATGGAGGGAAGGTCATTGATGAAGCAGCTGAAGATGGTTGGGCCGAGGGCACTACCCTGAGGAACTCCTGCAGAGATATCCTGGAGCTGAGATGATTGACCTCCCACAACCACAACCATCTTCCTATGTGTCAAGTATGGCTCCAACCACTGGGGCATTTGCCCCCCGATACCCATTGATTCCAGTTCTGCGCGGGCTCCTTAATGTCACATTCGGTCAAATGCTGCCTTGATATCAAGGGCTGTCACTCTCACCTCACCTCTGGAATTCAGTTCTTTTGTCCATGTTTGAACCAAGGCTGTAATGAGGTCAGGAGCTGAGTGGCCCTGGCGGAACCCAAACTGGGCATCACTGAGCAGGTTATTGCTGAGCAGGTGCTGCTTGATAGCACTGTTACTGACACCTTCCATCACTTTACTGATGATCGAGAGGAGACTGATGGGGCTGTAATTGGCCGGGTTGGATTTGTCCTGTTTTTTACGTCCAGGATATACCTGGGCAATCTTCTACATTATCAGGTAGATGCCAGTGTTGTAACTGTACTGGAACAGCTTGGCGAGGGGAGCGGCAAGTTCTGGAGCACAAGTCTTCAGTACTATTGCCGGAATGTTGTCAAGGCCCGTAGCCTTTGTGGTATCTAATGTCTCCACCCGTTTCTTGATATCACGTACATTGAATCAAACTAAAACTGAAACACCCAAAGAGGAGGGCCTCGCAATATAATCTGTTAAAAAGGAGTGTGAAAAGTGGTGTAACCTGCCTTTAAGCAACTTCCAGTGGTTAAGTAAAATAAACCCTGACACTCACTTTTACAATCAACAGGTAACAATTTATTTATCTAACTCTAACAATGAACGTATTAACTGAATTATTAACAAACTGAAGAAACCCCTTCTAACTAACAACTATTCCTGAATAAAACAAGATTCTCATGATTTGCTGATCCAATAAATACGAGTCCCACTTATATAAAATTTTTAAAAAAAAATTCAGACTTTCAAAATTCCAGCCAGATTATGTCTCTTCCGGAATGTTCTGTGTCTTCTCTGCTGAATGTTCTGTCAGGAACGCATTCTCTGTGAATTCTTCTGTCAGTAATCATCGTCAGGAGTCCCGTGGCACTGATGTGAATAGCTGGTGCTTTTTCTCAGAGCTGAGAGCTGTTATCTCTGACAGATAGCAGTTCATCCTTCTGCGTTTATCCAACTGCCCTCCTCTTTCATACCCTTGATTACATATCAGTATTTCTTATAATATGTTTGGTCCTATGTGGTCAAAACCATTACATTCAAATTACATTTTGGTGCCTGGTTCAAATCAAAACTGCTGCTTGGTCAGCGAACTGTACGGCGTTTTTATACAAATGCTTCAATTCGGGTGCTCTCAGTGCACCTGCAAACCCACAAACTGCTGCTGACATACATCCTTTTTGAATCTCTAAGCATAGAAAAAGCACGTCATCTTTTAAAAGGACCATCCCTTTCACCCCTAGCATTTTACAAAAACCAATATTTTACAAACACCAAATTCCAATGTCTTGCCTTCCAATGCACAAGTTCTCTACTCAACTTCGCAATAATACAAATTGGTTGTAAAATCTTCTATGTGAAGAATCAGTTAAAATATATGTAGGTTCATTATAATCACAAACAGGGGACGTTATAATGTGGAATAAAGAGTTGGTAGACTAAGTAAATAAACCAAGAAATGGTAATGGGGAAATTGATGGGATTAAAACTTTGGGCCCAATAATCTACATTCCAGGATACTCAAGGAACTAATGGATGCATTGGTGGTCATCTTCTAAAATTCTTTAGATTCTGGGACTGTACCTACAGACTGGAAGGTAGCTAATGTAACCTCACTGTTTCAAAAGGGAGGTAGAGAGAACACTGGGCATGAAAGACTGGCTAGCCTGGCATCGGTAGTGGGGAAAATGCTAGAGTCTATTCTAAAAGGTTTCATAGCAGAGCCTTAGAAAATAATGATATGACTGGAACAAATTAGCTTGGATTTAAAAAAGGAAAATTCTGCTGGAATCTCTCAATTGCACTTTCAGAAGGCTTTTGACAAAGTGCCCCTAAAAGATTTACATACAAAAGTTCATGGGATTTTGAGTGGCATACTGACATGGATGGAGAACAGACAGAATCCGAAACAAAATGTAGGAATATACGGGTCTTTTTCCAAGTGGCTGGCAGCGAGTAGTGGGGAACCGTAGGGATCAATACTAGGACCTCAGCTTTTCACAATATATGTTAATGATTTAGATGAGGAAACAAAACTTAATATCTCCAAGTTTGCAGATCAACAAAGCTGGGAGCGAGGGTCAGCTGTGAGGAGGATGCAGGGTCGTTGCAGTGTGATTTGGACAGGCTGAGTGTATAGACAAACACATGGCAAATGCAGTAAAATGTGAGAAAGTCCCTGCCTCCTTGACCTGATACAACCTGTTCATCTTTTCTCCAACCTATCTGCCCCTCCCACCTCACTGACCAATCCCCACCATTCCCTCCCTGCACTCACCTATCACCAACCCCACCCCTCCTCTCTATATATTTCTGAACTCCCTTCCCCTTCCCTACTTCTGAAGAAGGGTCCTGGCCCGAAATGTCAACTTTCCTGCTCCTCTGATGCTGCCTGACCTGTTGTATTCCTCCAGCTCCACACTATGTTATCTCTGACTCTAGCATCTGGAGTTCTTACGATCTCTAAATGTAAGGTCATCCACTTTGGCAGTGAAACCAGGACAGGAGATTATTATCTGAATGGTGATAGTTTGGGAAAGTGGGAGGTGCAGTGTGACCTGGGCATCCTTGTGCACCAGTCACTAAAAGTAAGAATGCAGGTGCAGTGGCCAGTGAAGAAGGTAAATGGTATGTTGGCTTTCATAGCGAGAGGATTGAAGGACAGGAACAAGGATGTCTTGCTGCAAAGATACAAGGCCTTGGTGAGACCACATCCAGTGTATTGTGTATAGTTTTGGTCTCTTTATCTGAGGAAGGATGTTCTGGCTACACAGCGAATGCAGTGAGGGTTTACCAGACTGATTACTGGGATGATAGGTGTTAATGTGAAAAAAACAGACTGGATCAGTTCACGAATATATTCACTGTAGCTTCAAAGAAGGAGATGGGATTGAGTAGAAACCTATGAAATTCCAACAGGACGAAACAAAGAAATGCAGGAAGGATGTTCCCAATGACCAGGATGTCCACAACCAGGAGTTAGAGTAAATGTATACAGGGTAGGCCATGAGGGCTTACATGAGGAGAAACTTCTTCATCCAGAGAGTGATGAGCCTGTGTGTCTACTGCCACAGAAAGTGGTTGATGTCATAATAATGAATATTTTCAAGAAGGAGTCAGACATAGTTCTTAGGGCTGAAGGGATCAAAGGATATGGGGAGAACGTGAGAGAAGGAGGCTGAGTGAGATGATCTGCCTCAACAATATTGAATTGTGGAGCAGGCTTGAAGAACTGAGTGACCTACTCCTGCTCCTATATTCCATGCGTCAATGATTCCAAAAGTTCAAACATATCACAGCTGTGTTTCCCCTTTATCTAAGATGCTTGTTACCTCCTGAAAGTATTCTAATAAATTTGTCAGATCATGTATTTCTAAATGAACTGGTATCACATCATTTATAATAGGCTCTAACATTTTCCCAATAACAGAGATGAAGCTAACTGGCCTGCTGGTAACTGTTTCTTGTCTACCTCACTTTTTAAATACAGGTGATACATTGGTGTGTTTTCCCAATCTCCTGAGAATATTTCAGGATGTAAGGATTTCTGAAATCGTTACCCCCTGTGTATGCATTCTCTCTGTAGCTACATTATATTTTATGATGCATCCCATCAGGTCTAGAGGGCATATTGGTCTTCAGCCACATTATTTTAGAACATAGAACAGAGAACAATACAGCACAGTACAGGACCTTTGGCCCACCATGTTGTGCCAACCTATTATCCTACTCAAAGATCAATCTATCCTGCATACCCTACATTTTACTATCATCCATGTGCCTATTCAAGAGTTGCTTAAATGTCCCAAATGTATCTGACTTCACTGCCACTGCCAGCAGTGCATTCCACATACCCAGCACTCTCTGTGTAAAGAACCTACCTCTGAGATCTCCCCTATACCTTCATCCAATCACCTTAAAATTATGCCCCTTCATAATAGTCATTTCCGCCCTGGGAAAAAGTCTCTGACTATCCACTCTATCTATGCCTCTCATCATCTTGTACACTTCTGTCTAGTCACTTCTCATCCTTCTTCACTCCAATGAAAAAAGCCCTAGCTCCCTCAACCTGTCCTCATAAGACCTGCCCTCCAGTCTAGGCAACACCCTGGTAAATCTCCTCTGCACTCTCTCTAAAGCTTCCATATCCTTCCTATAAAGAGGCAACCTGAATTGAACACAAAACTCCAAGTGTGGTCGAACCAGGGTTTTTATAGAGTTGCAGTGTAACCTCGCGGCTTTTAAACTCAATCCCCTTGCCAATGAAAGCCAACAAACCACACACCTTCTTAACAACCCTATCAACTTGCATGGCAACTTTTGAAGGATCTATGGATATCGACACTAAGATCCCTCTTTTCGTCCACACTGCCAAGAATCCTGCCGTTAACCCTGTATTCTGCATTCAAATTCGATCTTCCAAAATGAATCACTTCATACTTTTCTGGGTTGAATTCCATCTGCCACTTCTTTGTCCAGCTCTGCATCCTGTCAATGTCACATTGCAACCTACAACAGCCCTCCACGCTGTCCACAACTCCACCAACCTTCGTGTCATCAGCAAACTTACTAACCCACCCTTCCACTTCCTCATCCAAGTCATTTAGAAAGATCACAAAGAGCAGATGTCCCAGAACAGTCCCTGCGGAACACCATTGGTCACCAAGCTCCAGGCTGAATATTTCTATTGGACAGTTAAGTCTGTATCCAGACAGCCAAATTTCCCTGAATCCCATGCCTCCTTACTTTCTGAATGAGCCTACCATGGGGAACCTTGTCAAATGCCTTGCTAAAATCCATATACACCACATTCACTGTTCTACCTTCATTAATGTGTTTTGTTGCATCCTCAAAGATTTCAATAAGCCTTGTGAGGCATGACCTGCCCCGCACAAAGCCATGCTGGCTATTTCTAATCAAACTGTGCCTTTCCAAATAATCACAAATATTATCTCTCAGAATCCTCTCCCATAATTTGCCCACCACAGAAGTAAGACTGACTGGTCTGTAATTCCTTGGGTTATCCCTATTCCCTTTCTGGAACAAGTGAATGACAATTGGCACCTCCAATCATCTGGTACTACTCCAGTGGTCAGTGAGGGTGCAAAGATCATCGCCATAGGCATAGCAATCTCTGCCCTCACTTCCCGAATAAACCTTGGGTATATCCCATCTGTCCCGGGGGACATATCTATCCTCATGTTTTTCAAAATTTCTAGCACATCCTCTTTCCTAACATCAACCCATTTGAACATATCAAACTGTTTCACACTGTCCTCACAAACGTCAAAGTTCCTCTCGCTGGTGAATACTGAAGCAAAGTATCCATTAAAACCCTCCCCTACCTCCTCTGACTCCGAGCACAAGTTCCCTCCACTGGCCCTACCCTCACTCTGACCATCATCTTGTTCCTCACTTACGTATAGAATGCCTTGGGGTTTTCCTCAATCCTCCCCACCAAGGTTTTTTCATACCCACTTCTAGCTCTCCTAAGTCTATTCTTTAGTTCCTTCCTGGCTACGTTGTAGACCTCTAGAACCTGTCCGATCCTTGCTTCCTCAACCTTAAGTAAGCTTCCTTCTTCCTCTTGACTAGATGTTCCACATGTCTTAGGTTCTTTCTACTTACCATCCCTTCATTGCCTCAGTGGGACAAACCTATTCAGTACTCGTAGCAAGTGCTCCCTACAAGACCTCCTCATTTCTGTTGTGCGTTTCCCTGAGAACATCTGTTCCCAATTTATGCTCCGCAGTTCTTCCCTCACAGCATTGTGATTCCCCCTCATCCAATTGAATACTTTCCCATACCGTGTGCTCCTATCCTCTCCATGACTATAGTAAAGGTCAGGGAGTTGTGATCACATTCACCGAAATGCTCTCCCACTGAGAGATCTGACACCTGGCCTGGTTCGTTGCCAAGCACCAAATCCAATATGGCCTCCCCTCTACTTGGCCTATCTGTATATTGAGTCAGAAATCCTTCCTGGACACACCTGACAAAATCTGCTCCATTCAAACTATTTGTGCTGAGGAGGTTCCAGTCTATATTAGGGCAAATGAAGTCACCCATGATAACAGCCCTATTAGAACACAGAACAGTACAGCATAATACAGGCCATTCAGCCCAAGATGTTGAGCTGAACTTTTACCCTAATCCTAAGGTCTATCTAACCTCCACCTCTACCTTATACTATCATCCATATGCCTATCTAATAGCTGCTTAAATGTCCCTAACGAGGCCGACTACACTACCCTCTCCGGCAATGCATTCCATGCCCCTGCCACTCTCTGAGTAAAGAACCTACCTCTGACGTCTCCCCTATATCTACCTCCACTCACTTTAAAACTATGTCCCCTTGTCATAGCTACCTCACCGCTACGAAAAGGTCTCTGGCTGTCCACTCTACCTATACCTCTGATCATTTTGTACACCTCTATCAAGTCACCTCTCATCCTTCGTCGTTCTAAAGAGAAAAGCCCTAGCTCTCTCAACCTTTCCTTGTAAGACCGTCCCTCCATTCCAGGCAACATCCTGGTAAATCTCCTCTGCACCTTTTCCAACGCTTCCACAACTTTCCTGTAATGAGGCGACCAGAACTGGACACAATACTCCAGATGTGGCTGAACCAGTGTTTTGTATAGCTGGAGCATAACTTCACGGCTCTTGAACTCCATCCCTCTATTATTTAAAGCTAACACACCATACGTCTTCTTAACAACTGTATCCACCTGGGTGGCAGCTCTAAGGTCATCCGCCTTATTTCTGATACACATCGATACGAAAGACATAGCTAGGAAACGGGATGAGGACCTGAAATTGGTTATAGGAAGTTAGGATGGAAGCTGAAAGCCAGGACGAGTAGAGTAGTAATCTCAGGATTATTACCAGTGCCACGGGCTAGTGAGGCTAGAAACAGAGAGAGTGCACAGCTGCACACGTGGCTACAGAGCTGGTGGAGGAGGGAGGGCTTCAGGTTTGTGGATCATTGGGATACCTTCTGGGGAAGGTGGGACCTGTACAGGAGGGATAGGTTGCACCTGAACTGGAGGGGCACCAATATCCTGGGTGGGAGGTTTGCTAGAGCTCTTCGTGAGGATTTAAACTGGTTTGGCAGGGGAATGGGAAGCGGAGCTTCTTCAGAATTGATGGTGGCTGGGAAAACGTCAGTTTATATGCAGAAAATAGGGAGGTGAGTGGGGTAGGGAGTAAACGAGAGGATAGAGCCCAAAGAGAGAGAAATACAGTTGTACAGACAAAGGAGTTGCTAAGGATCAGGCTGGGAGGGTGAGTAGTTGTTAATGGGGACATTTAGTGACTAACAACTGGGGGGGTGTAGTGGCAGGCTATGTGGTAACAAGGCCGGGTGTGCCGGGTAGGGGGGCTGGGACATGGGAGAGTTTAGGCCCTAAAATTATTGAACTCAATATTGAGTCCGGAGGGCTGCAGGGCTCCCAAGCAGAACATGAGATGTTTTTCCTCCAGCTTGTGTTGGGCTTCACTGGAACACTGCAGCAAACCAGAGACAGAGGTGTTGGCCAGGGAGCAGGGTGATGCGTTGACGTGGCAGGCAACAGGTAGTTCAGGGTTTTTTTTGCGAGCAGAACGTAGATGTTCTGCGAAGCGGTTGCCAAGTCTACGCTTCATTTCCCCAAAGTAGAGGAGACCACACTGTGAGCAGCGAATGCAGTAGATTAGATTCTGGGAAGTGCAGGTGAAGTGTTCCTTCACCTGGAAGGTATGTTTGGGCCCCTGGATACTGGGGCTGGGAGGAGGTAAATGGGCAGGTGTTTCACCTTCGCCAGGTACAGGGGAAGGTGCCGTAGGGCTGTGGGGAGGTGTTGGGGGTGAAGGAAGTGTGGACCAGGGTGTCCCAGAGGGAACGGTAGCGAAACGTTAACTCTGTTTTCTCCTTCACAGATGCTGCCAGACCTGCTGAGCTTCTGCAGCAACTTTGTTTTTGTTCCTGATTTACAGCATCCGCAGTTCTTTTGGTTTTTCCTTCTTGCGTTAAAATAGACACACTTTAACCCGTCGTACTGACTGCAACTTTGCCCTACCAACTGCTAATCCTTTTTCACAGACTATCTGCATGCTGTATCTGCCTGTACACCAGCTACCCTATCCTGTGATCTGTAGCTCCGGTTCCCATCCCCCTGCCATTTTTCTCAGTACATTTTCTCTCATGATAGTTATTGTATTTATTTCTTCTCCTCCTTATGCTGTTAGGTTATTTCGGAATTTTGGAATGATAGTTGTGTCTTCTGCTGTGAAGATTGGTGCAAAGTATTTATTCAAGTCCTCTTCCAATCACTAGTGCCCATTATTGTTTGCCTAACCTCATTTTCTGAGGGACTTGGCTTCTCTCTTTCTTCTTATGTATTTAAAGAAGCTTTTGCTGGCCATCTTGATAGTTTTTGCAATTTTGTTGTCAAAGTTTACTTTCTCCCTTTTTCTACTTTTTTGTTTGACTTTTGTTAGTTTGTAAAACTTTCCCAATCCTCTTGCTTGCCATTAGTTTTTGACACGTTGTGTGCTTTTCATTTCAATGTAAAGCTATTCTTAACTTTCCTGGTTAACCATCATTGGCTCCAATATCTTTTTGTAATCCATGCAGACCAGGTGAAATATCCTGATGATATGATTGCTTGAAGGGTCATGGTGATTTTTTAAAGAGCTGAAAGCAGAGTGTGAGAAAATCTGTGCCAGAAATTTCAAGTATTGTGAGTTACCACAATGCTATATTTCATGTCATTGTCATCTGACCTGTCTGGTAGCATGGAGAGGCTTAAGCAGAGAAATGGCAGAGAAAGGTGAACCTGTCATCACTGCGAACACAGTCGCTGTACTCACCAGGTCGATCGTATTGGCAATGTCAATCATTCTTCGCACCACAACTCCTCTATTCCTGCCCAGATTATGATACTGGAAGGAAACAAAATGGTTGGTGCTGATTCAGTGAATTGAACAGATCAACTCAGACTCTCCATGATCACACACATTCTCCAAACACTCCCCAAAATCTTTTGGACTTGTCATCATACTGCTCGCCTTCTTCAGTGGGAGGGTTAGACTTAGAACTTAGAATCCCTACAATGTGGAAACAGGCTTCGGCCCAACAATTCTACACTGCCCCTCAGAGCATCCCACCCAGACCCATCCCCAATAACCCACTTAATCTACACATCCCTGAACACTATGGGCAATCCACCCAGCCTGCACATCTTTGGACTGTGGGAGGAAACCGGAGCGCCCAGAGGAAACCCACACAGACATGGGGAGAATGTGCAAACTCGCCACTCACATAAGAACATAAGAACATAAGAACTAGGAGCAGGAGTAGGCCTTACGGCCCTTCGAGCCTGCTCCACCATTCAACAAGATCATGGCTGATCTTTTC
>JAHRHZ010000156.1:0-20678 GCA_024137785.1 Ginglymostoma cirratum | reverse complement strand
GCCTTGTTATCTCGGATTCTCCAGCATCTGCAGTACCTTTTATCTCTGACATGACCAGTATTCACTGGCCTGTTTGTGTAAATTCAGAGGGCAGTCAGTCACATTGGGTGTGGATTTGGACTCACATCCAGGCAAAACTGATTAAGGATGGCTTTGTTTCTTATCTTAATGACATTAATGAACAATATGTGCTTTTGCAACAATGATTGCTTGGTTACAACTCGGCCAACTTTTTTTTAATTCCAGGTTTTACATTTACAGAATTCAAATTTCACCATCTGAAGGGTGGGATTTGAACCTCTGGCCCCAGCACATTAAAATCTGGGGTGTCTGGATTCCTATTCCTGTGATGCTATTGTTGATCCACCATCAGCTCAACTGGATGAGAATGAGGGCTGCAGGGTGGGTGAGTGAACTGGCCAAGGCCTGATGGCACAGGAAGCCGTCGAAATAGAGAGGGTATAAAGTAATACAGAACATAGAGCAGCACAGCGCAGTACAGGCCCTTCGATTCATGACATTGCACCGAACTTTTACCCGAAACCTAAGGTCTATCTAACCTCCACCCCGACATTATACTATCATCCATATGCCTATCTAATAGCCGCTTAAATGCCCCTAATGAGGCCGACTCCAATACCCTCTCCGGCAATGCATTCCACGCCCCTACCGCTCTGAGTAAAGAACCTACCTCTGATGTCTCCCCTATATCTACCTCCACTCACTTCAAAACTATGCCTCTCCTAAAAGCTACCTCCACCCTAGGAAAAAGTCTCTGGCTGTCCGCTCTATCTATACCTCTGATCATTTTGTACACCTCTATCAAGTCACCTCTCATCTTTAGTCGGTCGAAAGAGAAAAACCCTAGCTCTTTCAACCTTTCCTCGTAAGACCTTCGCTCCATTCCAGGCAACATCCTGGTAAATCTCCTCTGCATCTTTTCCAACACTTCCACATCTTTCCTGTAATGAGGCGACCAGAACTGGACACAATTCTCCAAATGTGGCCGAACCAGGCTTTTTTATAGCTGGAGCATAACTTCATGGCTATTGAGCTCAGTCTCTCTATTAATAAAAGCTAACACACCATATGCCTTCTTAACAACTCTATCCACCTGGGTTAACAAGCATGGGGCTGGATGAACACAGCAGGTCAAGCAGCATCATAGGAGCAGCTGCTGTGTTCATCCAGCCCCATGCTTGTTCTCTCGGATTCTCCAGCATCTGCAGTACCTTTTATCTCTGATACAATATCCACCTGGGTGGCAGCTTTCCGGGAACTGTGAACATGAACCGCAAGATCCCTCTGTTCCTCCACACTGCCAAGAATATTTCCATTAACCCTGTATTCTGCTTTCAAGTTTGTCTTTCCAAAATAAATCACCTCACACTTTTCAGGGTTCGACTCCATCTGCCACTTCTCAGCCCAGCTCTGCATTCTAACAACGTCCCTTTATAACCTAGAACAGCCCTCCGCACTGTCCACAACTCGACCCACCTTCGTATCGTCCGCGAACTTGCTAATCCATCCTTCCACTCCTTCATACAAATCATTTACAAAAATCACAAATAGAAGAGGACCCAGGACAGATCCTTGTGGTACACCACTCGTAACTGAGCACCATGTTGAATATTTTCCGTCCACTACCACCCTTTGTCTTCGAAGGGTCAGCCAATTCTGAATCCAATCTGCCACATTTCCCCCTATCCCATGCCTACTTACCTTCTGCATGAGCCGACCATGGGGAACCTTATCAAACGCCTTACTTAAATCCATGTATACCACATCCACTGCTCCACCTTCATCCACGTGTTTGGTCACCTCTTCAAAGAATTCAATAAGGTTTGTGAGGCATGATCTACCCCTCACAAATCCATGCTGACTATCACGAATCAAACTGTGCCTTTCCAAGTGATCATAAATCCTGTCTCTCAGAGTCCTTTCCAATAATTTGCCGACCACTGACGTAAGACTAACTGGCCTGTAATTTCTGGGGTTATCCCTGTTCCCTTTATCGAACAAGGGAATGATGTTTGCCACTCTCCAATCTTCCGGCACTATACCCCATGGACAGTGAGGATGAAACGATCATCACCAAAGGCCCTGCGATCTCTTCCCTTATTTCCCATAGAATCCTTGGGTAAATCCCATCAGAGCCAGGGGGACTTACCTATCTTCAACTTCCTCAAAATTCCTAGCACATCTTCTTTACTAACATCCACCTCTTCTCGACTACCAGCCTGTTTCACATTGTCCTCCCCTACAACTAGGTTCCTCTCAGTTGTGAATACCGAAGAAAAGTATTCATTAAGGACCTACCTTATCTCTTTAGGCTACGTGCACAAATTCCATTTACAATCCTTGATCAGCCCTACCCTTTCTCTGGTCATTCTTTTATTCCTCACGTACGTGTAAAAAGTCTTGGGGTTTTCCTTGATCCTGTCTGCTAAGATTTTCTCATGCGCCCTTATAGCTCTCCTAAGCTCTTTCTTCAGCTCCATCCTGGATAACTTGTATCCCTCTAGAGCCTTTTCTGATCCTTGTTTTCTAAACCTTACATAAGCCTCCTTCTTCCTCTTGCCTAGTCGTTCGACCTCTCTTGAGAACCAAGGCTCCCTCACTCGACCGCATCTTCTCCGCCTGCTAGAGACAAACGTATCGAGCACACGCAGTATGCATTCCTTAAACAATCTCCACATTTCAATAGTGCTCTTCCCTGACAGCATCTGTTCCCATTTTATGTTACCCAGTTCTTGCCTAACAGAACTGTAATTACCCTTCCCCCAATTATAAACCTTACCCTGCCGTATGTACCTATCCTTTTCCATGACTATCATGAAAGTAACAGAGTTATGATCGCTATTGTCAAAATGCTCTCCTACCAACAGGTCTAACACTTGGCCTGGTTCATTGCCCAGCACCAAATCCAAAGTAGCCTCTCCTCGTGTTGGTCTATCTACATACTGTGTCAGGAATCCTTCCTGAACGCACTGGACAAAATCCGTTCCATCTAAACTATTACAACTAAAATGTTTCCAATCAATATTTGGAAAGTTGAAGTCACCCATGACTACAACCCTGTGACTTCCAGTATCTGCCTCCCAATCTGCTCCTCTACTTCTCTGCAACTATTAGGGGGTCTGTAAAAAAAACCCCAACAAAGTGACTGCTCCTTTCTTGTTCCTGACCTCAACCCAAACTGACTCTGTGGACATATCATTCTCGAACTGCCTTTCAGTAACCGCTATACTAGCCCTGACTAGCACTGCAACCCCCCCACCTCTTTTACTATCCTCCCTATTTCTTTTAAAGCATCTAAATCCCGGAACTTCCAACAACCATTCCTCTCCCTGAGTTACCCAAGTTTCTGTAATGGCCACAACATCGTAGTTCCAAGTACTGACCCATGCTCTAAGTTCATGCGCATTTCTTTATGAACAACCTCACTCCCTGTCGTTTCTGTTGGACAGCTGAATACCTCATCCTCTGAATTGCAAATCCGGTTCCCCAGCCCCTGCCAATCTAGTTTAAACCATCCCGTACAGCTCGAGCAAACCTCCTTCCCAGGATATTTGTGCCCTTCCGGTTCAGGTGCAACCCGTCCTTACTGTACAGCTCCCACCTTCCCCAGTATGTGCTCCAATTATCCACATAATGGAAGCCCTCCATCCTACACCAGCCCTGTAACGACGTGTTTAGCTGCACTCTCTCCCACCTTGTTATCATGTGGCACTGGTAGTAATCCAGAGATAACTACCCTGTTTGTCCTGGACTTCAGCTTCCAACCTAACTCCCTGTACTCATTTTTCACATTCTCTGTCCTTTTTCTACCTACATCATTGGTACCGATGTGTACCATGACTGCTGGTTGCTCACCCTCCCCCTTAATGATCTTGAAGACACGATCCGAGACGTCACGGACCCTGGCACCCGGGAGGCAACATACCATCCGTTCGTCTGTTCGCGTTCACAAAACTGCCTGTCTGTGCCTCTAACTATTGAATCCCCCACCAGAATTGCTCTCCTATTCTCCCCCCTTCCCTTCTGAGCCACAGAGCCAGATCCTGTACCAGAGGCCTGATCCCTGTGGCTTACCTTTGGTAGGTCATCCCCACCAACAGGATACAAAACAGTATAATTCTTGTTGAGGGGAACGACCACAGGGGATCCCTACACTGACTGATTCCTTCCCTTCCCTTTCCTTACTGTCACCCAACTGCCTTCATTCTTCGGGGTAACTCTGTCCCTGTTGCTCATTTCTATCACCACCTCAGCCTCCCGAAAAATCCTGTGTTCATCCAGCTCCGGCTCCAGTTCCCTAACGCAGTCTTTCAGGAGCTGGAGTTGGGTGCACTTCCCACACATGAAGTCAGCAGAGTCACTGCTGGCTCTTACCTCCCCCATCCTCGCCACTGCCATGATGTATGATTTTACCTTCCCAGCAATCCCCTCGCGCTCTCACCCGACTCCCGCCACTGAACAAATATCGTGGTAACAAACGAAGTGTTGTGAGAAGCATCAAAACCTTACTCTTCAGCGAACAGCATTAATACAGCCTGAACCGTCCCCAACCATCACCACCCTCCTCCGCTTGGCCAAGCTCGTCCTCACCCCGAACAACTTCTCTTTTAAATCCTCTCATTTTCTTCAGGTCAGTGCGGTGGCCATGGGTACGCACATGGTTATGCCTGTCTTTTCGTGGGGTACATGAAACATTGCTTGTCCCGGTCCTATTCTGGCCTGCATCCACAACTTGATCTCAAATATAACGCTGCTATAATTATTGATGCTTCTCTCTCTCTCATCTGAAATTGGAACAATTCATTGATTTTGCTCCTGATTTCCAGTTTGTCCTCACTTTCACTTGGTCTTTCGCTGACTCCTCCCTTCCCTTTCTCAACATCTCCGTTTCTACTTCTGGGCATAGGCTGGCCACCAATATCCACTATAAATGCACTGACTCCCACAGCTAGCTGGACTATACATTCTTCTTCCTGTAAAGACTCCATCCCATTCTCTCAGTTCTTCCATCTCCTTCGCATGTGTTCCAAAGAGGCCAACTTTGACAAGGGAGCCTCTGAAATATCCACCTTCTTCCTCAACTGAATATTCTCCAGCACTGTTGTTGTCAGGGCCCTCAACTGGGTCCGAACCATCTCCCGCACTTCTGCCCTCGACCCCTCTGTTCTGTCTCACAGATACAATAGGGTTCCTGTTGTCCTTACCTACCATCCCACCAGCATCCACATCCAGATCATAAGTCACCATTTTGACCACCTCCAGCAAGATGTCACCACCAGACACATATTCCCCTCCCTCCCCTTGTCCGCTTTCTGTAGGGACTGGTCCCTCCGGGATACTGTGGTCCATTCTTTCTTCATTCCCAACACCACCCCCACAGCCCCATGTCACCTTCCCCTGTAACCGCCAAAGGTGTGACACCTGCCAATTTACCTCCTCCCTCCTCAGTAATCAAAGGCCCAAACATACCTTCCAGGTGAAGCAACACTTCACCCGCACTTCCCACAATCCAGTCTACTGCACTCACTGCTCACAATGTGGTCTCCTCTGCATGGAACATCTACGTTCTATTGGCAAAAAAGACCCTGAGCTTCCAGTTGCCTGCCACTTTAATACACCACACTGTTCCCTGGCCAACATCTCCGTCTCAGGTTTGCTGGGTTCCAATGATACTCAGCACAAGCTGGATGAACAGCAACTTATTTTTTGCTTGGGGACCCCACAGCCCTCCAGACTCAATACCGAGTTCAATAATTTTAGGGCTGGAACTCCCCCATGCCCCAGCCCCCAGCACCACATACCAGGCCTTATTATCACACAGTCTGCCATGACACACGATTTATTGTTATCCACTAACAGTCTCCATTAACAGGTAATCACTATGCTCGCCAGATTATCATCCCTCCTTTGCCGAACTGTTCTTCACTCTTTGGGTTCTATCCCCACCTATAATTTACTCCTTGCCCCTTTTCCCCACCCTATCTTCTGCACATAAACTGACATTTTCCTACCTACCATGATCTCTGAGGAAGGGTCACCAGACCCGCGATGTTAACTCTGATTTCCCTTCACAGATGCTGCCGGACCTGCTGAGATTTTCCAGCAACTTCTGTTTTTGATTCTGATTCACAGCATTGGCAGTTAGTGTTTTTTATTTGAATACAGACTGTGCTCTTTGACCAAAGCAAAGTTCTGGACATCTCCTCACTGCAAGAAGAATTTGCAGTGGGAGGGAAAGATTTTGTTCATTGTGGTCCATGTAGCTACCAGCTGCAAGAAGGAGGCTCTGTATAAATGATGTGAGGAGCTGGCACTAAATTAAGAAGCAAATTATCAAAGGTAATAATCTCAGCATTATTTTGTTTTACCTGAGCCATGTGCAAACTGGCTTCAGGAAAATGAATACGTGCCTCAATGTGAGAGAAATGGGTTCTGGTTCTGGATCCTGGGAAAAGTGGGCTCTCTACCAATGGGATGTTTTCCACATGAACTGTTCTGGGGCCAGTGTTCTACTGAGCTGCATAACTAGAGAAGTAGAGAGATTTTAAACCAACTAGTGGGGCATGAGAACAAATTTCAGAAGATCCGGCAAATCAAAGAGTTGAGTCAAGGCAACAGAGAAAGGCATTATTATAGGAAATGACTATCTCCTATGTCTCAGACAACAACCTCACATACCAGGCATTGTGATCACATAGCCTGCTATTATTGTTAGCCGCCAACAGTCTCCATTAACAGTTAATCACCGTCATATCCGGATCATTATGCGCTCCTTTGTCCAACTGTTCTTCTCTGTCTCAGGGCTCCCTCTCCAACAATCGTTTACTCCTTACCCCCTACTCCCACCGTATCTTCTACATATAAACTAACCTTTTCCTGCCTACCATCAGTTCTGAGGAAGGGTCACCAGACCCAAAACATTAACTCTGATTTCTCTTCGAGAGTAATGAAGCCATGGATTCATTTCTGGAGACAGTATTTCAGACACAAATTCCATCGAGATCGACTTTCCACAGGAGTTGGGGAGTTAGAAGGAAAAGGGGAACATGCTGAGTAAATGAACCTTCCATGAGCTGATTAAGCTGAATGCCGTGCTTGCATGTTATAATTTCTATATGGCTTCTTTCTTTCTGTCAGTCAATTACTTACAGAGCTCATTACTCACCCTCTGAGAGCGCTGGAGGAGATCAGTCAGGGTTAACTCAGGGGATGAAGCTCTGAGTCCACAGCTACTCGGTACTGGGAGGAGATCTTCGGCTCTGTATAACAAATGACGACCAACTACATCCCCCACAACTGGTTCAATGACATAAGTTTGATTACTGAACGCAATCACAGCACTGCAGAAAAGACAGAGAGACAGACAGACAGAAAACATGGCTTGTAGACTTTAACCTGGTGAAAAAACACATCCCAGTACAGTTACACAGCAAGTGGCCCTCACCCTGCTGATTAATCACATCCCAGTACAGTTACACAGCAAGTGGCCCTCACCCTGCTGAATAAACAGATTGCAGTGCAGTTACACAGTCAGTGACCCTCATCCTGCTGAATGAACATGTCCCAATACAGTTACACAGTGAGTGATCCACACCGTGCCGAAAAAAGACACTTAGGGGAGGCAATGACCTGGTGGTATTATCTCTGGACTGTTAATCCAGAGACCCACATAACATTCTGGGGTTAAAATTCTTTCAGAGCTAGTAGGAACTGCAGATGCTGGAGAATCTGAGATAACGAGGTGTAGAGCTGGATGAACACAGCAGGCCAAGCAGCATCATAGGAGCAGGAAGGCTGACGTTTCGGGCCTAGGCCCTTCTTCAGAAATGGGGGAGGGGAAGAGGGTTCTGAAATAAATAGGGAGAGAGGGGGAGGCGAATAGAAGATGGATAGAGGAGAGGAGAGGTGGAGAGGAGACAAGACAGGTCAAAGAGGTGGGGATGGAGCCAGTCAAGGTGAGTGTAGGTGGGGAGGTAGGGAGGAGATAGGTCAGTCCAGGGAGGACGGACAGGTCAAGGGGGCGGGATGAGGTTAGTAGGTAGGAGATGGGGGTGGGGCTTGAGGTGGGAGGAGGGGATATGTGGGAGGAAAAACAGGTTAGGGAGGTGGGGATGAGCTGGGCTGGTTTTGGGATGCGGTTGGGGGAGGGGAGATTTTGAAGCTTGTGAAATCCACATTGATACCATTGGGCTGCAGGGTTCCCAGGCTGAATATGAGTTGCTGTTCCGGCAATGTTCGGCTGGCATTGTTGTGGCGCTGCAGGAGGCCGAATCAAAAAGAGAAAGGAAGCATTTATCGAGGCTGGGAACACACGAAGCAATGGTGGAATACAAGGAAAGTTGAAAGAAATTTAAGCAAGGAGTCAGGAAGGCTAAAAGGGGTCATGAAAAGGCATTGGCCAACAGGATTAAGGAAAATCCTGAGGCTTTATATGCTTGTATAAAGAACAAGAGAGTAGTCAGGGAGAGGGTTGGCCCACTCAAGGACAGGGAAGGGAATTTATGTGTGGAGCCAGAGGAAACGGGCGAGGTATTAAATGAATACTTTGCATCAGTATTCACCATAGAGAAGGGCTTGGTGGATGATGAGTCTGGGGAAGGGTGTGTAGATAGTTTGAGTCATGTTGAGGTCAAAAGGGAGGAGTTAAAATGGGGGTTTTGAAAAACATTAAGGCAGATAACTTCCCAGAGCCTGATGGGATATACCCCATAAGCAATAGAGGACTCAGAGGATTAGAGAATAGCGAATGTTGTTCCCTTGTTTAATAAGGGCGGCAAGGATAATCCAGCTAATTACAGGCTGGTGAGCCTTACTTCAGTGGTAGGGAAATTATTTGAGAGGATTTTTCAAGATAGGTCGGCGCAATATCGAGGGCCGAAGGGCCTGTACTGCGCTGTAATGTTCTATGTTCTAAGACAGGATATACTCCCACTTGGAAATAAGTGGGCATATTAGCAAGGGGCAACATGGTTTTGTGAAAGGGAGGTTGTGTCTTACTAACTTGGTTGAGTTTTTTGAGGAAGTGACGAAGATGATTGATGAGAATAGGGCAGTAGGTGTTATCTACATGGACTTCAGTAAAGCCTTTGACATGGTCCCTCATGGCAGGCTGATACAGAAGGTAAAGTCACATGGGGTCAGAGGTGAGCTTGCAAGATGGATAAAAACTGGCTCGGTCATAGAAGACAGAGGGTAGCAGTGGAAGGGAGTGTTTCTGAATGGAGGGCTGTGACTAGTGGCGTTCCTCAGGGATCAGTGTTGGGACCTTTGCTGTTTGTAATATATATAAATGATTTGGAGGAGAATGTAACTGGTTTGATTAGTAAGTTTGCCGATGACACAAAGGATGGTGGAATTGCGGAAAGCGATGAGAATCGTCAAAGGATACAGCTGGATATAGATCAGTTGGTGACTTGGGCAGAGTGATGGCAGATGGAATTTAATCCGGAAAAATGTGAGTTAATACACTTTGGAAGTTCTAATCCAGATGGAAAATATACAGTCAATGGCAGAACCTTTAAGAGTACTGAAAGGTGAAGGGATCTGGGTGTACAAGTACACAGGTCCCTGAAAGTGGCAACGCAGGTGGACAAGGTCATCAACAAGGCATAAGGCATTCTTGCCTTCATCGGCCAGGGCACTGAGTTTAAAACTTGGCAGGTAATGTTGCACCTTATAGAACTTTAGTTCAGCTGCATTTGGAATATTGTGTTCAATTCTGGTCGTCATCCTGCCAGAAGGATGTGGTGGCTTTTCGAGGGTAAAGAAAAGATTTACCAGGATGTTGCCTGGTATGGAGGGCGTTAGCTATGAGGAGAGATTGGTGAAAATTGTGTTGTTCTCCCTGGAACGACGGAGGTTTCGGGGCGACCTGACAGAGGTCTACAAGATTATGAAGGGCATGGACAGAGTGGACAGTCAGAAGCTTTTTCCCAGGATGGAAGAGTCAGTTATCAGGGGCCTTGGGTTTAAGGCTCGAGGGACAAAGTTTAAAGGTGATGTCCGAGGCAAGTTTTTTACACAGAGGGTGGTGGGTGCCTGGAACTTGCTGTCGGGGAAGGTAGTGGAAGCAGATACTATAGTGATTTTTAAAGGGCGTCTCGACAAATACACGATTAGCATGAGAACAGAGGGATACAAGCCCCAGAAGAACATAAGAACTAAGAGCAGGAGTAGGTCATCTGGCCCCTCGAGCCTGCCCCACCATTTAATAAGATCATGGCTGATCTTTTTGAGACTCAGCTCCACCTACCCGCCCACTCACCATAGCCCTTAATTCCTTTACTGTTCAAAAACTTATCTAGCCTTTCCTTAAAAACATTCAGCGAGGAAGCTTCAACCGCTTCACTGGGCAGGGAATTCCACAGGTTCACAACTCTTTGGGTTAAGAAGTTCCTCCTGACCTCAGTCCTACATCTGCTTCCCTTTATTTTGAGGTGATGCTCTCGAGTCCTAGTCTCACCTGCTAGTGCAAACAACTTCCCTGCCTCCACCTTATCTATTCCCTTCATAATCTTATATGTTTCTATAAGATCTCCCTTCATTCTTCTGAATTCCAATGAGTATAATCGCAGTCTACTCAGTCTCTCCTCATAATCCAATCCTCTCAACTCTGGAATCAACAGAGTGAATCGCCTCTGCACCCCCTCCGGTGCTAGTATATCCCTTCTCAAGTAAGGAGACCAAAACTGCACACAGTACTCCAGGTGTGGCCTCACCAGGACCCTATACAGCTGCAGCATAGCCTCCCTGTTTTTAAACTCCATCCCTCGAGCAATGGCAGACAAAATTCCATTTGTCTTTTTAATTACCTGCTGCACCGGCAATCCCACCTTCAGCGATTCATGTACAAGGACACCCCAAGTCCCTCTGCACAGCAGCGTGCTGCAATTTTTTACCATTTAAAAGATAGTCCATTTTGCTGCTATTCCTACCAAAATGGATGACTTATCAAAACTTAGGGTAGGGGGTTTTAGTTGTGACGGGCAGCATTTTGGTACAGGCTGGGAGTGCCGAAGGGCCTGTTCCTGTACTGTAACTATCTTTGTTCATTGTTTTTGTTCTTTATATACAGCGAGTGACCCTCACCCTGCTAAAAAAATATCCCAGTGCAGTTCACAGTGAGTGATCCTCACCCTGCTGAGTAAACACATCCCAGTGCAGTTCACAGTGAGTGACCCTCACCCTGCTGAGTAAACACATCCCAGTACAGTTCACAGTGAGTGACCCTCACCCTGCTGAGTAAACACATCCCTGTACAGTTACACAGGCAGTGGCCCTCACCCTGCTGAATAAACACATCCCTGTACAGTTACACAGGCAGTGGCCCTCACCCTGTTGAATAAACACACGTCGGTACAGTTACACAGTGAGTGACCCTCACTCAGCTGAAAAAACGTATCCCAGTGCATTTACACAGTTAGTAACCATTATCCTGCTGAATAAGCATATTCCAGTACAGTTAAATATTGAGTGACCCTTACACTGCTGATGAAGCACATTGCAGAGGAGGTACACAGTGAGTGACCCTCACCCTGCTGAACAAACATGTCAGTACAGGTACACAGTGAGTGACCCTCACCCTGCTGAATAAACACATCCCATTTTAGATACAGATATAACACAGTGTGGAGCTGGAGAAACACAGCAGGCCAGGCAGCATTAGAGGAGTAGGAAAGCTGACGTTTCAGGTCGGGACCCTTCTTCAGAAATGGGTAGGGGAAAGGGAGTTCTGAAATAAATTGAGAGAAGAGGGGTGGGGCTGGGGAAGGTAGGTGAGAAGGTGATAAGTGAGTGTGGCAAGGCGGAGGTGGGGATTGGTCAGTGAGGTGGGAGGAGCGGATAGGTGGGAAAGAAGCTGGAAAGGTTGTGTAAGGTCAAGGAGGCGGGGATGAGAGGGTGGGTTGGTCTTGGGGTGAGGCCGATGGTGGGGAGATTTTGAAACTGGTAATGGCCACATTGAGACCGTTGGGTTGTAGGCTCCCGATGCGGAATATGAAGTGCTCTTCCTCCAGTTTGCGGGTGGAGTCATTGTGACACTGGAGGAGGCTCAGCATTGACATTTCGTCCAGGGAGTGGGACGGTGAGCTAAAGTGGTTCGCAACTGGAAGGTGTTGTCAGTTGTGGCGAAGACAGTGTAGGTGGTCGCCAATGTACAGGAGGCCACATCAGGAGCAGCTCCACACTGTGTCATCTCTGACTCCAGCATCGGCAGTTCTTACTATCCCATTTTAGACACACACTGAGTGACCCACACCTGCTGAAAATACACGTCCCAGTACAGTTACACAATGAGTGACCCTTACCTTTCTGAATAAACACATCCCAGGACAGTTAGACAGTGAGTGACCCTCACCATGCTGAATAAACACATTGCAGTACATTAACACAGTGAGCGACCCTCACCCTGCTAAATAAACACATTTCAGTACAGATGCACAGTAAGTTACTCTCACCCTGCTGAATAAACACATCCCAGTACAGTGACACAATAAGTGACCCTCACCTTGCAGAATAAACAGATCCCTGTACTGTTACACAGCAAGAGACCCTCACCTTGCAGAATAAACAGATCCCTGTACTGTTACACAGCAAGAGACCCTCACCTTGCAGAATAAACAGATCCCTGTACTGTTACACAGCAAGAGACCCTCACCCTGCTGAATAAACACATCCCTGTATGGTTACACAGCAAGAGACCCTCACTCTGCTGAATAAACACATCCCTGTACTGTTACACAGCAAGTGACTCTTATTTTGCTGAATAAACACATCCCAGTACAGTTACAAAGTTAGAGACCCTCACCCTGCTGAATAAACATCTCAGCATAGATACAGTGTCTCTTACCCTGCGGAATAAACACATCCCAGTACAGTTACACAATGAGTGACCCTCACCCTGCTGAATAAACACATCCCAGTACGTTTACACAGTGAATGACCGTTACCCTGCTGAATAAACACATTGCAGTACACATACACAGTCGGTGATCCTGCCAAAGTAACACCTTACAGATTGAAACATTCATTACTTAAATCCAGATGTCACGAGATTGTCTAAAAACCTGAGAATGAATTGTCAGTTTCTTTACCTGAGTCCTGAGCAGGTGCTTGCAGAGACCTGGGATCCAGGAAATCTTCTCACAGATCCCACATAGTAACAGCGATACTGTAGAAAGATGGGCACATCTCTGTATTAAACCTCCCCACACTCACGATATCACAAGAGATCACACTGACCATAATTCTGCTCTGCATTAAATGGACCATAGGAGCAGATGCAGCAAAGCCACTGAGTGAGTCTCAGAGAATTGAGACATTGGTTGCTGGTTGAATGAGCTGAGAGAGCGATACAATTTGGGTGATAAAGCCTGCCCAGGTTTATTGTCAGAGGGTGCTAATTATCATTGTCTACCTAGAGCTATGCTCCACAAATGTGAGATCAAGTCATTGAGTCACACAACATGGAAACAGACCCTTCAGTCCAACTCGTCCAATGAATCAAAGGATTGTTGGCATTTCTGTTCAGATAATCATTTACAGCCCTTTTGAATGCCTCAGTTGAACTTGCCTCCAACAAATTTCCACACAGTGAATTCCAAAATCATTTGCTGCTTCAAACTATTTTTCTCTTACTGTGTATTTACTACTTTTGTAAGACATTTCAAAATTGTGTGTTCTGGTTTTTAATCCTTTTACAATAGAGAAGGACTTCTCACTATCTACTTTATCTGGACCTCCCATGATGTTAAAAATTCCTCCCATGGAAAGCAATTCAAATATCTCCAATCTTTACCCCATTGCTGAAGTGTCCCATCCCGGTCATATGATGATGGCAAATATCATTCACACAACACAAGTACTAGGTAGTGACCATTCCCAACAAAAGAGAATTCAATCATCATCCCTTGGCATTCAGTGGTGTTACCATCACTGAATCGCCCACTCTCAACATCCTGAGGGTTACCATTGACCAGACACTGAACCAGATATGCCACATAAACACAGTGGCTCTCAGAGCAAGTCAGAGACTAGGAATACTGCAACAAGTAACTCATCTGAGTCTCCAAAGACTGTCCACCATCTAAAAGGCACAAGTCAGGAGTGTGATGGAATACTCCCCACTTGCCTGGATGGGTGCAGCCCCAACAACACTCAAAAAGCTTGACACCATCCAGGACAAAGCAGCCGCTTGATTGGCACGACACCCACAAGTATTCAATCCTTCCACCACCGATGCTCAGTAGCAGCAGAGCGGACAATCTACATGATGCATTGCAGAAATTCACCAAAGGTTCTTAGACAGCCACTTCCGTCTAGACCAAGGGCAGCAAATATACGGGAACACCACCCCCCTGCAAGTTCCCCTGCAAGCCACCCATCATCCTGACTTAGAAATATATCACTGTTCTTTCACTGTTGCTGGGTCGAGATCCTGGAATTCTCTCCCCGGCAGCATTGTTGTTGACTCTACGCCCCAAGGACTATACCTTCTCCAGGACTGTTAGGGATGGATAATAAATTCTGGCAGAGCCAGTTATGCTCACATTCTGTGAATGAATAAATAAAAGTCCTCAATATTGATACCTGTTGCACTCCAGTCATTATGTCTTGCCAACATAAAAATGATCCATTTATGCCATCTGATATTCAACCAATCTCCTATCGACACCAACATGTTACTCCTGAAAGAATAAGCTTTTTTTGACATGAATCGAAAGAGGGGATGATTTGATTTCCCCAAAATCCAATGCCAATTAAGATCCAAGTGGCTGATGATGGTCCCTCTGCTGCTCCTGCATGTTGGTGGTGGAGGGGGAATGTTGAAAGTGGTCGATGAGGCACCAATAAAACAGGCTGCTTTATCCCAGATAATGATGCACAATCAGCTCTGGTTATGTCTGAGCTGCAACCCTCCAGGAAAACCCCAGCTCCTATCTTTCCAAACAAAAACCAAAAGGTTGCGATGCCAATAACCTATGCACCGGACAGCTGAGGTAGAAACAGCAAGAATAGGAAAGAGAAACAAAGATTGACAGTTATGCCTTTAAAAATTAATGCATTCTCACCATTCCACTGTCTGTCTCTGTCACCAGAGTCCCATTGGAATCGTAGTGCGACACCTGGAACCCTCTGGGCAAGAGGAATCTGTGGGTAAAAAACAGAATGAAAGTGAATGGCACACTGCTCTGTTGATGAAAAATATGTACTTTCTGAGATATACTAATAACCGGTGTCTTGAAGTTCAGGCTCGCAGATGATACTAAACTTGGAAGAATTGTAAACTGTGAGTAGTTGATAAGGGAGGGCTCGTGCATGTGGTTTACTCGGACTTGCTGAAGGCTCACAAAAAAGAAATGTATGTAAACTTAAAGCTCATGGATTGGGAGCAGTGGCATACCGCATGGAAACAGGCCCTTTGGCCAGTCTGCTGACATGGATAGAGAAGTGGTTGGCAAGCAGATCACCTTTGGATCATTTTCTAAGTGGCAGACTATGACTATTGGAGAACTGCAGGGATCAGTGCTATTCACAATATATATTAATGATTTAGATGAGGGAACAAAATGTAATTTCTCTAGTTTGCAGATGACACAAAGCTGGTTGGGAGATAAGCTGTGGGGACGATACAGAGGTGCTTCCGTGAGATTCACACAAGTTGAGTGAATAGGTAAATGCACGGCAGATGCAGTAAAATGTGGATAAATGTCAGGTTGTCCCCTTTGGTTAGAAAAACAGAAAGGCAGATTATAGGGCTGGACAATTAATGGTAGGGTCCCGGGGAGTGTTGTCAAAGAGAAAAACCTGGGGGTGCACGTACATTGTTCCTTGAAAGTGGTGTCGCAGGTAGACAAGGTGGTGAAGGAGGCATTTGGCATGCTTGCATTTATTGGTCAGAGCACTGAGTACAGCAGTTGGGACATCATGTTGAGCCTGTACAAGACATTGGTAAGGCCACATTTGGAATACTGTGCGCAATTCTGGTTGCCCTGTTATAGGAAGGATGTTTTTGTTTTATTTATTCATTCATGGGATGTGGGTGTTGCTGACCAGGCAGCATTTATTGCCCATCCCTAATTGCCCAGAGGGCAGTTAACAGTCAACCACATTGCTCTGGGTCTGGAGTCACTTGTAGGCCAGACCAGGTAAGGATGGCAGAGATAAAAGGTACTGCAGATGCTGGAGAATCCGAGATAACAAGCATGGAGCTGGATGAACACAGCAGGTCAAGCAGCATCATAGGAGCAGGAAAACTTGACGTTTTGGGCTTAAACCCTTCATCAGAAATGATTTCTGATGAAGGGTCTAGGCCCAAAACATCAAGTTTTCCTGCTCCTATGATGCTGCTTGACCTGCTGTGTTCATCCAGCTCCACGCTTGTTATCCAGGTAAGGATGGCCGTTTCCTTCCCTAAAGGACATTAGTGAACCAGATGGGTTTTTCCGACAATCAACTAGGACTCATGGTCATCACTGGATTCTTAATTCCTAGTATTTACTGAATTCAAATTCCACCATCTGCCATAGCGGGATTCGAAGCCAGGTCTCCAGAACGTTATCTGGGTCTCTGGATTAACAGTCCAGTGATAATACCACTAGGACATCGCCTTTCCAGGTATTAAATTGGGAAGAGTGTAAAAAAGATTTATAAGGATGATAGGTTGAGTAAGTGGGCAATAAGTTGGCAAAAGGAGTAGGAAAGTATGAAGTTGTTCATTTTGGAACAGAAAACAAAAGAACAGAATATTAATTAAGTGGAGATTAACCGACGAAAGCTGCAACACAAAGGGACTGGGAGAGGGAACCTTGTGCAAGAAACACAGAAAGCTAGACACAGGGGCAGCAAGTAATCAGGAGGATTAATGGAATGTTGGCCCTTATTTCAAGGGGGTTAGACAAAAGAGTGGGGAAGTCTTACTGCAAATGCACATGGTGTTAGTGAGACCACATCTGGAATACCGTGAGCAGTATTGGTCCCCTTTCCTTAATTAAGGAAAGATATCCTTTCATTGGAGGCAGTTCAGAGAAGATTCACGAGGATGATACGGATCAAGGCTCTGTCTTCTGAGCAAAGGCTAAACAGGTTGGGACCCGACTCACTGAGTTTAGAAAAATGAGAGGTGAAGTCATTGAAGAATATCAGATACTTAAGGACTTGACAGTGCAAATGCTGAGAGGATACATCCCCTCATGGGAGCATCTAGGACTAGAGGAAATAGTCTCAAAATAGAGGGGCACCAGACTGAGATGAACGGGATGTTCTTCTCTCAGAGGGTTGTAAGTCTTTGGAACTCCTTGCCACAGAGAGCTATGGGGGCAGAATCCTTGTGTATAATTAAGGCTGAGATTGATTCTTGATCAGCCGGGGAATCAAGGATTACGGGGACAGGGCGGGAAAGTGGATGTGAGGAATGTTGGATCAGCCATAATGTATGGCTCAAGGGGCTGAAAAATTTATGGTCTTATTGTCATGTTTCACAGAAACCGATAAAATTCTGACAGGACTAGGCTAGGTAAACACACGGTGGTTATTCCTGAAGATTGGGCAGTTCAGAACCAGAGGTCACAGTCTAAGGATTTGGGGCAGGCCATTTTGATTTGATTTGATTTATCATTGTCACAAGTACCAAGACACAGTGAAAAGTATTGTTCTGCATGCTATCCAGGCAAACCATACCTTACATAAGCACACCAGGGTAATAGAACAACATACAGAGTATAGTGTTACAGCTGTAGAGAAGGTGCAGGGAAAGATCAACTCTAATATATGAGAGGTCCCTTCACAAGTCTGATAACAATGGGGAAGAAGCTGTTCTTAAGTTGGCGTGGCAGCTGCAGCAGGCCGAGTGCGGAATGGCGGCTACTCCCAGCAGTCACAGGCAGAGGCGGCAGTGGCAGCAGGGATGTCCTCCTGTGTTCGAGGTTAGTGGCAGCAGCAGTGGAAAAGCGCCTCCAGTGATTAGAGGTAGCAGCAGCCTTTTCAAGATGGCAGCCCGCCAAGGCAATATGGAGTCATAGACTCATACAACATGGAAACAGACCCTTCAGTCCAACCAGTCCATTCCCAACATAATCCCAAGTTAAACAAGTCCCACCTGCCTGCTCCTGGCCCATATCTCTCTAAACCCTTCATGCTTTTTAAACTTTGGGACTGTGCCCACATTCATCATTTCCGCAGGAAGTTCATTCCACAGAAGTTCATTTCACACACGAACTCTCTCTCACCTTAAAAATGTGCCCCCTAGTCTTGCAATCCCCCATCCTAGGGAAAAGACAACCACCATTAATTCTATCTATACCTCTCATAATTTTATAAACTTCTATAAGATCGCCTCTCAACCTCCTATGCTCCAGTGAAAAAAGTTGCAGCCTGCCCCAGCCTTTCATTATAGCTCAAACATTCCATACCCAGCAACATCCTGAACCTTTTGAACCCTCTCCAGCTTAATAATATCGTTCCTATAACTGGGCAATCAGAATTGGACACAATATTCCAGAAGACGCCTCACCAATGTCCTACACAACCTCAACATAACGTCCCAACCCTTACACTCAAAGGTCTGACCAATGAAGGCAAGCGTGCCAAACACCTTTTTAACCATCCTATGTACATATGACACAAATGTTAAAGAATGATACACCTTCACCCCGAGGTCCCTCTGTTCTACAACGCTACCCAAGGCCCTACCACTAATTGTTTAAGCCCTACCCTTGTTTGTTGTACCAAAATGCAATACCTCTCATTCAACCTTATTGAATGACATCTGCCATTTTTCACCCCATTGACCAATTTGATCAAGACCCTTTCAAAATCTTAGAACAGCTTCTTCACTGCTTACATCGTCACCAGTTTTGGTGGCGTCTGCAAACTTACTAACTGTGCCTTCTATATTCTTATGGAATCATAGAATCCTTACAGTGTGGAAACAGGCCGATTGGCCTAACAAGACCACACTGCCCCTCCGAAGAGCATCCCACCCAGACCCATCCCCCTTCCCTTTCCCAATAGCCCTGCATTTCCCATGGCTAATCCACCTTACTTACACACCCCAGGACTCTACGAGCAATTTAGCATGGCAATCCACCTAAGCTGCACATCTTTGGGCTGTGGGAGGGAACCGGAGCACCTGGCGGAAACCCATGCAGACGCAGGGAGAATGTGCAAACTCAACGCAGACAGTGGGTGAGGGTGGAATCAAACTCGGGTTCCTGGCGCTGTGAGGCAGCAGCGCCAACCACTGAGCCACTGTGCCACCCCTAATCAATCAGAAATCAATCATCTCCTCCTCCAAGAGATCTGCAGCCATATTTCTTCTGGGCCTCTCTTGCAGAGATCCACATATCCGTTCCTCCAACTCTTTTCTGAAGTCCCTTCTCCTTTCACATCTGAAATGCTTTTCCAATCACGACATGGAGATTTTCCTACAGAGAACTGCCCCAATGTCCATCTGCAGATGGACATAATCCCCTGCAGAGCTTTGTAGCCCTTCTCCACTACTGCAGAAAAACATTCAAATCTTTTTCTTCTCCCTCCACAGAACTGTTGCTCCTTCAAGTACACATCCTTGTTATGCTCTGGCCTTCAAGGAAGAAAGGGTTGTGGTACCACTAGAGATTAGTACCCTTCCTCCTCAGACCAGCAGCCCTTTGTCTCCATTTAAAAATGAACTAGTTTCTGCCATGTTGTCCTCCTACAGTTTAGCTCTAAAAGCAGGAAAGATTTATTACATTTTGATATTTATCGAGCGGAAAGAACTTATTTTAAACAAAAACTATGAACAGCAGAAGGGAAGCATACTGAGAAAAATTTAATCAAAGGAACAGGATCAGACGAATCAGCTCCTTTGTTTTCCTCTACTTTATTAGATCATACTTGATCTGTACCTCACCTCCATTTTTACTCAATCTTTTGATATACTGACATTACAAAAATATATTGAGCTCAGTCTTGAAAATTTCAATAATCCCACGATCCACAGCCTTTAAGTAGTTCCAGATTTCACTATCTTTGTATAAAATCTCCCTTCTGGTGTTACTCATAGGTTGGATAGTTCCAAGTTAAAGATTGCGCATTCTTGGTCTGGATTCCTTGGTCAAAAATAGCCTTGTCATAGCTACCCCTATCGTTGTCACAGTACTACTCGGCTTTCTAAAGTCAAGGCAGCTTGGCTTCAATTTCACCCTCTAAATCCCAGCATTATTCTCATCCAAATCATTTAGGTAAATGACAAACAAAAGAGGATCCAGAACCAATCCTTGTGGAGAACCGCTGGTCACAGGCCTCCAGTTGGAAAAGTAACCCTCCACCATCACTCTGTGACTCCTGACATTAAGCCAATTATGTATTCAATTGGTAAGCTCATCCTGAATCCCATGTAACCTAATTTTACTAACTAGTCAACCATGAGGAACCTTGTTGAAGGCTTTCCTAAATTCCAAGTAAACAATGTCTACTGCTCTGCTCTTGGTGGAGGGCAGCTGGAGTGAGATTTTGGGCAAGACGGCAGTGGCAGCCTGGTCTAGCAGTGGAGCTAGGGACTCCTGGTTGAATTAGGCCCAGAACGGGGACTCCTGGCGTTACTGAGGTGGCAATGGAGCCAGGAACACCTGGTTGCTGGGCAAGTGTGGATTTGGCATCGGACCCAGCATTGGCATCAG